>BMAW01053000.1:0-20883 GCA_019974015.1 Nephila pilipes
TGCAGGAGAGTTATAACGCATTATTTTCTTCTTTTTCTTAATAATCGGGATTTTTTTTTCTTTTCGTTAAAGCGAAAAAAATGTTTAATGTGAAATTAAAACAAGATTTAAATTAACAATCGTGCACTGAAAAGCATAAGAAAATTTTCTCACTTCGTTTGTAATATAAATTCAAGAAATATTATTACATTATTATCAAATTAAGAGCATAAATAAGTAACAGGGAAAGGTGAAATATCTGATCAAAGGTAGCAATTTTTCACATCACTTTGATTATTCAGTACTTACTATTACTTTAAGAAACAATTAAAAAGAAAGATACAATTAAAATTTTAACCTTTTTCTAGATTTCTTTTTCATTAATGATTGAAATATTTTTATTGCAAATTATTAAAATTTTGGCATATAAAAAATAGCATGAATCTCTTAAAAAATTTCATAACACATTCAGAGAAAATCTATTATATAAAAACTATAGATTTCAAAATTCAATAATTTTAGTGTGCACCATATACATATATATATAGCGTGATATGTGTGTGTGTGTGTGTGTGTGTGTGTGTGTGTGTGTGTGTGTGTGTGTGTGTGTGTGTGTAGGTAGAGAATATATATATATATATATATATATATATATATATATATATATATATATAACATTTATGTAAAATGTGTGTTTTAATGTAAAGTGTGTTATTTGAGTAATTTTCATCTCAAAATCTTTAAAATGTTACGGAACTTAAGAAGTGGGTGTTAAATTAAGTTTAGTTTAAGTTAATGCTAGAAACAAAAAAATATATATATCATATGCTCTCCTGATATCAAAAATTTTCTTCTGCTATTGTCGTTTGAAAGAATAGTATTTTGCTTCTGAATTTGCGTATTTAGTGCTAAGATTCTTAATTTATACAATATAACACATTCTCTTTTTGAACTACGAATGTAGTTTTATTATTTTTTTTAATGTGTCTTTCTATGAATGTCGTGTAATATACTTCACACTTTCCACTAAATTTAGAATATATTTTCATTTTGTAAATATGTTTTTGAATTTAAAAACGCATTATTAATTAATAATCTGGTGATCAAAATTTTTATGGGAAAATATCTGCAATAGTATACTATAATTTTTCTTAAAAAAAAAATTATCGTTTACTCTTAATTTGAGAGGAAAAAAATGTTGAACAAATGAAGCATTTCAGACTTAATTTTGTCACCTTCGGATTCATTTAAATTTATTTTGTCACATTCAGATTTGTTCTTCTTCTTTTTTTGGTATCACACCTATTTTTGTTAATAGAAAATAATTGTTGATTTTTCAGAGCGTGAAAGTAAAAGAAATTTACCTTAAGGACGAAAGAGGAGGCTCTAAATTGTCAAGAAAATAAAAATTATTCTTGAAAACAATTTGTAGCCGATATGTAAATATATTTCAACATTACATTTTTAATTCCAAAAAATTTCACATACTAGGTAAGTATTTATAATTATGTTCATTTGTAACACATCGATCAATAACTCCCGAGTCTAACATTGAAAACAACATTTTTTTTGCAAATTTTTTTTTTATTCATCAACATAACACCTTTTGTTAATCACCTTTTAGGGTGATACAATCGTTCCAACGCTTTTCCAAATCTTTTTTTTTTTTTTTTTTTTTTTTTTTTCCTGTGTCTTTTTGTTGCGAGCATCGACTCGTTGCTGTTTTTGTTCCATCGAAAGCAATCGCGGCACCCACTTGGAAAAAACCTTTTTCACTTCACTTCAAAAAACCTTTTTCCTGGTCCGATCGACTTAAAATTTTGACACGTTTCAAGCAAAGGTTAGTACTCTAGAAAGACCTGGTTACTGGTTTACTACGAGCGCCATCTCTGGGTTAGTCTCGGGAGTTATTGATCGATGTGTTAAATAAGAATAGGTAGAAATCTTGTAGGCAATGCTAATGATCCACTGTTCATTTATGTTTTAAAACTTAATTTTAAACTCTAAGGCCTGATAAACTTAACGAAACATGAAATGTCTCAAAACATGAGAATGGTACTAAAATACTTCATTTTTTCATAGAAGCAATTGTATTAAATTTTAAGCTGTGTTCTAAAATTTCCATTCTTTTTAAAATCATTTAAGAAATTAGCTTACATTTATTAGTTAATTTTCCTGGAATTTTTAGTCTTAAAAAAAGATCTTCTTTCTTTCGTCTATATGTATGCACTTATTTTCTTCGATTTTATCCGAACTCAAATGCTATATAAGACTTCAATACTGCAAAATATCTTTTCTGAAACTTTAGTCTATATAACAGTATTCTTTACTGTTAAAAGAACCGAATGTCATTTAAAGGACCTTTTAATTCTTTAATTATGTAGCAAAAGACGAAATTTACGATAAATCCAGTCTAATATCCAACTCCCCTCTAATCTCTTCCAGGGAATTAAAAGGGGAGGGTGGAGAAAAACATATCGAACACACAATTCACTAGATAAATCTTTTTAAAAACGATAATTCTAAAGATAATACCAAAGTCGAATGGTCCGATATATCGATAAGGCTGTACTCATATATCTCCAAACCTGACTATTACCTCATTAATCTTCATCTGTAAGGGAGGTCTCCGTCCAATTAAAAGCTCTAATGACGCTATTTAATGAGCGATCTCTCATTATTCATCGCAACTTTAATCATAATTAGTTCGTTACCTATTGATGAGCTCTGGGATGAGGTATGCTGTGATTTATCTCCCATATTAAAGCATTAGTCGCTTGAGTGTGAATTTGGAGAATCTGAAATTGGTTAAGAGATATGGAAAGACTTTCAATTCGCAAATCTTTCAACATCTTTAAGAATTTTTCCTTTTTAAATTTTGATAACAATTCATCAAGCAAAGTTTTCCTTCTTGTCGTTTATAGTTTCATTTTAATTGTAATAACTTGTTATTTGGATTATGACTTGACAATATAACGTACAAGTGTAAGAATCAAGAAAATATTTACATAAAAGAATAAAAACTTAGCAATCACAGTTATATTTTGGTACTAAAAAATTTATTAAATATAAACTATTTACATAAAGGAATAAAAACTTAGCAATCCCAGTTGTATTTGGGTACTAAAATTTTTATGAAATATAAACTAACTTTGGACATTAAAATTTTTAAGAATATAAACTAAATAAATTTGCGACTATTTAATGTTTAATGGTTTTCATTTGAGCATTTCAATCATAGTTATAAAACATTAATACATAAACAATATCAAATGCAATTTTCTATATTTCTTCGCGTTTTAATAAAATATTCATATTTTTTTTTCAGATTTATATTTCTGCGCTTTTGCATAAATTTATTTATGGTTTATGTCAAGAAGAAAGCAAACCTTGGTGTTAATTTTTAGTTTAAATAGAATGAGGAAATTTTTACCAAATTTGTAACAAACTATACAAAAAACTTACATTTTGGTACAAATTTTTTTCGTGCGATATAATCCATTTTTAACAATAATCATTAATGTCATTCATATTTAAAACAACTTCGCAGTAATGAACGTTGAAATAGAAAAATCTACTAAAAACATCACACGAAAAAGGCGTAACCAAAGGTCATAAACCGGCTAAAAGACAGCAATCAAAGATCATCTATTAAAACTATTCAAATATATTCCTAATGCTGTTTCTCTCAGAAAGGATATTTTTGTCTCGAAAGAAAAATGACCAGAATGCATCATCCTGTTGACAATCTGGTCTCCACATGTGGCTAACTCATACAAAAACTTAAGAGCTTTTTATAATCAGACACCATTTTCAATTTTATTTTGCTTCACAAACATTTAAAATAAAGTACTGAGCATATTTATATGCATCATTTGTGTTTGCTGTTATTACACTGAGCTAAAGTACAAGGCAATTTAATATCATAATCTCAAACCCAACCAGTTTCTGAGTTTGTTTTATATTTTGATATTTTCCGATACTCAGTAGTTCGTATCTGTATTAGTTGATGTTCGTTTGAATCCTAATTTAAATATTAAAAAAAAAATAACCATTATCTTCCGATACCACATCGCCAATATAAAAGCAAAGTTGAACAAAACAAAACTGGTTTGGATGTTTGCTTCGGGCTGGTATCAGTACATTAAATAAAGAGCCTTCCCTCTTCATCGAAAGCCATTCTTATCATTTAAATACCATTCAAATTCTTATCATTGAACGAGAGAATATTTAAATGCTGTTCACAGCTTACCATCCAGGAGTGGTTCAATTTCAATAACCTCGCTGTGTGGTTAAGCAATCAATAACTGAACGTGAGAACCGGTTGTAGTCGATCACAAAGCTTTATGAAAATTAAGAAGCGGGTGATGATTTTCACCGTGTGAGAAATCCTCAACATTATTATGGCAAGTTTGTCTCAAGTCATTGGAAAAGACCATAAATTTGCATTAAGTGGAGATACCTTGTTATCAAAGGCTTTATGATGACAAGGTATCTATCAAAATTTAGTTAGTTCGGTTAATAATATATTCGGGTTTTTTTTTTTTTTTTCTTAATTCAATCTTGGAAAACACATCTGCCGTCTTTTAAGATTTATACAGGTGGAAAAACCCTCTTTTTGAGGCATATATATAGTGAAAAAATTATTTTGAGAAAATCTTAACTTGATTCCGTAATAAAAACTTTTTGAATAAATTGATTTTGTTATATCTAATTGAATGTCTATTTTTTCAGACTGAAAAATATTCCAGAATCGATTTTCTTTCGTCTTTAATACATTTATCAAATTCGAAAATTCTATCACAAAAATGTAGTCAATTTTTCGACGTATTCCAGTGCGTGATTCAGATGTAGTGCACACAAAATGGAAATGAATAAGGACTGAATAGCAGAATAAAAGTGCATTTTTTTATATAGCCGCTTCATATCAATAAAGGAAGAAATATTACACGAACAGAATTTCATGTAAAATATGTAACACGAATAAAATTAAATATAAAAATACCACACACACACACAAGCTCACGTGTACTAAAAAACTAAAAGAACTTTTATGACGACCTTTCTTCATTATTTAACTCTTCGGCCATCTTAAAGTCTAATTAAATAAAGTCAATTGGAGTCAATAAATTCCAAACTTCAATTGAAGATATATAAGAGAAAGACAACTCACATTTCATTATCTATCAAAGATTATGCAAGATCGCGCTTTCTCTCTCTCGAATCTCTCTTAATTCAATTAATCCTAGTTTAAGTTCAAATAATAAAGTTTTAGCTTATTACGTAGCTTCTTTTGATTCAAGCAGATTTGACTTATATTATTCTGATCAGGATTCACTTCCAAATACTTTCAATATAAGCAATTAATTACGATAATTCACTCCAATCTACAACACATATCAGCTTGTCGGTATCCTCCATATCCTCTATCTTTCTTCTCTTTCCTTTCTATTCAATTTCGCTTATATGTCACTATCTCTCTCTCAATACATTACACTTCTTATCTTCCTCTAAACACGTTTCATTCGATTTGCAAGGAGTTGTAATTGAGCGCAATTCAAATTACCAAAAAGTTCCCGAGGTTAGTGAAGAAAAAATCGCGCATATCCCACCATGACAAACTTTGATGGAAATTTTAAAATGAGAATTTGAAAATTAACATTATTACATTATGCAATGTATATAGTGTATATTTAGATGGCAAAAACATAAAAATAATACAAAAATAAAAAAAACGTAGAATTATTATTATTTTCTAGTTCTCTACTAGCAGCATATTATTTTGCTAAGATAGTAAGCCATCATTCATCAAACGGAGGAAATGATCATAGAAAACACTGATAACAGTAAATTTTTTCATTTCTTAAGTACCAATATCTTAAAATTTATTTGCTTGAAATACTGAATATCTTATGATGAAAGTAATGAATTAAATTTTAGCGGGAATATTTATATAATTTTGGAATTCTTTTCTTCCAAGTAATCCGCTTTATTTTTGATAATCAGTTCGTATTTTCCCTTAATTGCCTACTGTAAGCAATACTGAATGATACTTATCTTGGAATTATTGTCAAGTAAAAGCAGATTAGGTTAGTACAGGACATTTAAAATGAAATTTAAAGCTATTTTTGTCAGAAAGAGATCTAAATTTATTTTATCCAACTCTTCAGAGAGAGAGAATCAAATGTAACTATAATTTAAGATCCTCCACGTAGTTCCATCAAATATATCCCTCGTCAGAAAGTTCAAAGAAACTAATGAGTTGTATCAAACAGCTTCAACAATGGGGAAAAAAAAGATTTAAAATGATTATTCAGTGATAATTTAATTTCTTTTAAAAAAAAAAAGATAGAGTTAATGTTTGCGTGGGATTTCAAGTATCCTGTTAATTAGGTATAGAATTTTGTAACGGTAAACATGGTTTTGAGAAATTTTAAAATACCTCCTTAGGAGAAAAATCTTGAAAATGTGCTATAATTTCATAAAATATCAGATGTATCTACGAGTATTATATTTAATCTGAATGCAGAGAAGTTTGCTTCATTCGTTCCTCCCCCAATCATTTTATAACTCTAAAAAATACAAATTAATATAAAAAACGAATTTTTACGATGATTACATTTAATCAAAAGACAAATAATTCTGGAATGAAATCAAGTAAACAAGTCAAGATTTCAGAAAAAACAGAAAAATTGTCTGTACTAGAACAAGTCATTGTTTAGTAATTTTTGTATTCTGTCATGCTGATTCACTTATTATCTTGTAAATATTTGTTTTTATATGAAGCAAGAAAGTTTATCCTTGTATAGAAATGTCAAAAATGTCTTTTATCTGTGATCAAGCTGTGTTTCATAAATTGATTTACCACTACTCCAAACTCCTCTATCTCATTCAAATAATTCCTTAAAAATGTTTTATGACATTGTTTGGCATCAACTTCAAACTTAGAATAATCGTAATACCGCACCCTCTCCAACATGTAACTTCTTAATACATTTTACTTCCTTTTATTCAGTTGACAAAAAAATTGAGACAAGAAATCACCCAGATATGATGTTTTTTCGCTGTTTTTGAGCAAAACGTCAAAATGGCTGAGCAACTTC
The DNA here is from genome assembly GCA_019974015.1 of Nephila pilipes. Lineage (NCBI taxonomy): Eukaryota > Metazoa > Arthropoda > Arachnida > Araneae > Nephilidae > Nephila > Nephila pilipes. Next base: position 7,083 of record BMAW01053000.1, read on the forward strand.
CTCAATGGGGCAATTTGCGAATGAAAGAAAAGGTCAATGCAAAAGCCACAAAAACCAAATTAAATAAAAAATAATAATAGTAATAATTGAAGAAATGGGGAAAATGCCTTTGAATTCTCACCCTGTTAAAAGATTTGCCTAAAAGGAATGGCAACACAAGGCTAACAGAACGACAGCGAAGTCTTTCTACTTGGAAGTCCTGAATGACAGACTGAGCACCGCCGAGAACTAGGTGTAGGCGTTATGCGGATTAGTGTCAGGCGTAAGAAAAGAGTGCGCGCCTCTATGAGTACTTTATCGTGACAAATGCCTTCAAGAAATAAGCAGAAAATCAAAGAGCAGTAAATGGTTCGGCTCTTTGAGATGCGAGCGGCGTTTGCGAAGTGTTTTTGACAGTCTTTATTCCCTTTCTTTTCAGGCATTCTTGCAAGAAACACAAAAGCACTTCATGATAGATTGGGATTTCATAAGAAGTGCCGAGTTAAGATAGATATTATTCATTCGTGAAGGATTTTTCGTCGGACTGGGCGGAGTTTGTTTGACCGGAAATAAATAAGAACGAATTTATTCTCAGAAAGAAAGAAAAGTTACTTTACTAATATACTCGATAGTCAAAACGGAGATTTAAGTGTCTTGAGATGTCAAAGTTTCAGAACTTTTATAAATAAGAAAAATCAAATTTGCTTGAGTTAGTGATCCCAAATATAAAACTAAAGCTTAACCCATCATAGATTGCAATGGTGATACCCATAAATAAGCGATTAAATATATTTCTTGTGTAAAAATGCCGACAGAAAACACACAAATGCAAAAAAAATTTACATAAATATAAAAGTTACTGCAATGAAAAGCATTTAAAACTAATTAGAAAATATTTCTATGAAGAATCAAGGACATAACCAACATTTATTTTGGAAAAAGTTCAAATGTATAGCTTATAGTAATAATTGGAAGAATTATTATAATCATACATTGTGAACTTCATGCTATAATACATCTAAATTATATACATAGCATATAAATGTACCAAAACTTAAAATGAATTATGTTAAAATGCTGAAGTTTAACTTTAGAAAACATTAAATGTACTAAAAATAAATTACGAGTAAAACTTAACATTTTTATCAGTATTAACATTTTTAAATTAAAACATTATAAGAATATATTAAACGTATTTAAATTAAAATATGTGGCTAAATTTAAATAAAAGTTTGTAAATAATTGCAATCATTCCTATAAAAAATCTCCCTGCGAAATCAAAAATTAACGATTATAATAATATATCAATTGATCTAATTTACGGGAATGGATTGAATGGTCTTAAAAATATAGGTACCATGACCACTCGATCGCAATAACCGAGTCATGACATCGACCTCGTAGTTGGCGATGTTTGAATCGAGCGGTGCTTTGAGTCCCGATTCCACCAAACACCCGTCGAGTAGAAGTGCTGACGCATATTAAATATGTGGGGACTGTTAAAATAGGAAGGTTTATCCTCACATTGGATGGCGTAAAGTGTGGGGTGCCAACAGTGGAGTCATCTTCGTCATCTGATCGTGGATCAAAATGACAAAGCGTAACGGCTGTTGTTTGTTGCCCTTTGTAACAGGCAGAAATAGATAGTAGGAAAAGCTCACAACAAACTGCGGATTCCAAAAAAAAAAATTATTTCTATATATAATTTTCAACACATAGGATCATATATTTGCTCAAAAAATCGCGGTTCTTTTTTTTAATGAATAGTTCGTAAGATTAATTTATTAATTAGAACGAAGGTTCTCTTAATGATGGATCTCTGGTCTTTGGCTACATTAAAGATTGGTCTTATAAATAAGCTACCTTCAGCCAAACATTTTTAAAATGTTAAAAATAACGGAGTAATTTTTTCCCTAGTTTATACTAACACGTACCCTATTTCTTAAACGTTATTTAACCTGGGAAAATCTAACGCTTTTACATCTATTACAATACACTTATACATTATGGCTTTTTCATCGGGAAAAATTGTTTTAAAGATAAAAGACCAATTTAAGCATTGCAAGGGTCAGGAATGACAAAGTAGTATTATATTATTAAACATTAGATTTTTTTTTAAAAAAAATTCCATTAATAGAAAATTAATAGCACCCAGAGCTTTTTTTGTTCGATATGTATTTAGCCCCAGTTCTACCTGTAAATCTAAAAATATATAAAAATTAGTTTGAAAAAAGCTTAATCATGTATGTATATAAGCAAATGAATACAAATATTTCAGTGCTGAAAACAAAACAATTCCATTATATTATTATCTGTATAAATAATATAATAATATTCATTATTTACTAATAAATTATAAACAGTTATTAATACTAAATATATTTCCAGTACTGTTATCGATCAAATAATGTATTATTATATACACGATACCATTAATAAAATTGTTAATAATACTTACTATAATAGATAAGGAATTGACGTACCATAACAGATAAGGATTGACTTGAATAGTATACCAGCAAAAAATTGGTTTAGTATATAAATAATTCCGCAAACTCTTATACACAAGCTATGCATATCTGAAATCAATAAAAAAAACTGTCCATTGTTTATTAACATCTGATAATGAATTTCGTGCATACTGATACCGTTGTTCAGAACACTAAATTGCACTTAAATTTTATACAAACAAAAGAAATTTAAGATCATGTGAGAATATGCCTTATGTAAGAGAAAATTGTTAATATAAAACTATTTTTACTAACTATAATATCAGTTTCGGAAACTCCACACAGTTCAAATAAAATGTATGCAATAAAAATTTAATCAACAAAATTTCATTTTCTTAACTTAATCAGACACAAAAAGAATTCTTTACTTTATGTTGTAGAACAAATATAAAAATAAAACTCTTCCATAACTGAATTGACCCATAAATTACTTGTTCAGTTTATTTAATAAAATAAATGAATATAAATAAATAAATAATTTATTTAATAAAATAATAAAATTTGATCAGAACGAAATTATTGTTTATCTCTTTTACCCTTTTTTTTAATTCAATTTCCCAGTCTTTTTTTTTTTTTTTTTTCCTTTCCTGTCCTTTGCTTTTCAGAAACTTCCAAATATTTCCATGTGAGTTTATATGTGCATGTGTGGAAATGGGGGGAGAGGGGGAAATAATAGAAACAAAAACTATCAAAAATATGTTTTTAAATGGAATAAATAGTCACAGAGATATATTTAACAGCAGTATAACATATTTATAATTAATTACAAATAAAATAATTACTTCAATAATATTAATACTTCTGTTATGCTGTACTATTTCAAGAAAGGATTGCTAAGTAGCTTTGGTAGAAAAAAACTGTTCAATACAATGAGCAATTTAAAGTTTCCAAATAATCATTGGGGTTTTCGCAAATCCTCTGAGCCTACTTAAATGTTTCGGTTTTTTTCTCTAATTTTGTTATAACTTTTTTTTTCATTACAGCCTTCCAAAAATACGTTGAAAAAGAGGGAGGGGGGAAATCACCCATATCACTTATCTAAACAACAGGTTTCGAATCAACTTCTTTTTGTATCAGAATGTGACAGATAATCAGATCATTTCCTCGTACGCATGTATGCGTTAACAAATGATCATCCAAGCTGTAATGCGATGCACACAAATGAACGGTTTTCCCCCCTTATCTCACCAAACGAGATCGACAAAAAGAAGGGAGGGAGAAAGAGAAGAAATAAAAAAGGAACCGAACTTCTCACGTCTAATCGAACGGCGCGATTAGCGTATAATTGAACAATGCAAAGACGAATTAAGAACAAACTAGAGCACGCGCCGTTATGTAATGATCCCAACAACTAAATCGGCACAATCAAGAAAAAAGAGTGACGTTCCCCAAGCATTGCGCACCACATCAGTCCCAACGACTTTTTACCCTAAGAACAATGATTTGTGAGGTTTCGCCCTTAGCATCTAATTACACGTTCTGGCTGTTGGAAAAGCTTTATGTCTGGTGGCCATAAATCAAAATGCAACCTTTTTCCGACTACCTGAATATGTGGAGTGCAATTACTATTCGCTGTCTAGATGCAGGAGTGGTCTCTTGCGCACCTGTGAAGACAGGTTTCAGATTCGATTGGGACCTTGGGGGGGTTGACCTTTTCAATTGCATAATTCCCTTTCACTTGGCCTTATGGGGATGACCTTTTGGTGATTTTTGGATCACAAAGAGATGGGGGTATTTAGATCAGGTAAAGGACACTGAGTGGCTCGCAAACAACACAGATTCCAAAGAGGCTGATTTGAAAAAACGTCGCTCGAGAGATATGCCAGAGCTACAGGGAAGATATTAAAAAGATTACCCATTCATATAAATATTTTTTATTTGTTTTGTAATTACAAAATAAGATATTAGATGTTTTGAATTAATGTCACCCTATGGGTGCATCAGAGTTATTGAGGATTGGGATAGTTAAGTGGAAAAGACATGTTCTCTGTTATTAAGAGACACAGATTATGTTAAATGGAATATCCATTCACTGCAACATTTTTTATATTATAATGGTCGCGGTATCCTAGTAGTCATGATTGCGGACTTGCGACCCTCGCTATTTTCATAAGTCTTGAGTTCGAGCCCTGATGCTACTATAGACTCGCAGTGTAGCGGGGCTAATACAGATAAGATATGGTCAAGGGCCCAAGTCCTCCCTTTGGAGTGGTATGGAAGTTTGGAGAGGGAGGTGTCAGCTCAGGTGGTGTCGTCTTCGTGACTTGACTGATGTTCAAAATAATGAGGTCCGTCACCAATAGCTTTGCTTCCAAGTGCAACGTTAATAAAAATTCAACCAATCAGTAATTAAGGCACGGTTTCGCAAATGATGGGTCACAAATTGTTACCAAAAAAATTCCGGCTCTCTCCAATTTCTCTTCATATCATAACTCACAAAGCGATACGGAATATCTTTGGGGTAATATATATTTCTGATTATTTTGTAATGATTTACTGTTACAGTAAAAAATATTCTGTTTTAATATGCAAGAGAAGTTCATCGCTGCTACAAAAACGGTCAATTTGTGGTTACATCGTGCGGAGAAGCTGGTTATTACAAAGTTTTTTTAAAAAACTCTCAGAATTCCAGAATGAGTATAATATGAGTTCATTTATGAGCCGGGTAAAATTTCAGCTGTTAAGAATTTTTCCCTCAATCAACAGCGACAAAGATAGGATAAACAATTCATATGCATTTAATGTAGAATCTGAGACAAACTTGAAGGATTCAGATGTTCAATCTGTAACTGAACTGTCAGTGGACAAATCGCTCAATTGATTGATTGTTTATTAACGTCGCAAATAGAAGCAACACGAGGGCTATTGGCAACGAACTTCATAATTTTGAATCTCGGTGAAGTGAAAAGGACGGCACCTGAGCTGGCACCTCTATCTCCAAACTTCCATATCAGGCCAACGGGAGGACTTGGGATCACGACAAATTTATTTTGCATCAGCCGTGATCTACAGGACGAATCTTTAGTGGCATCAGGGCCCAAACCCATGATGAAAACAACCCTGGCTGCAAGTTCGCGACCATGACGACTGTCCTGTCACCAAAAATAACCGGTTTTAACAAAACAAATCTGTAAAATTTCCGAATGCCTTTTGTCATGACCTATAAGCGTGAAACGGGATTTTCAACAATGGTTTCCCTTAAAAAATAGATATAGAAACAGATTGGAAATCGTTCTATATTTGAGAATTAAGTTATTGTCTTTTTCTTCAAACAAGAAGGAATAACAGTCTGTGTTGCACCACATCCATCATGACTCAAATAATCCATCAAAACGAGAAGTTTTTTTGTTAGAAAGAGACTGCTTCATACTTCTCATTAATAATTTAATCTTATCAAAATTTCCTTTTTGTAATAATTTCTGGCAATCAATTATTAAAGTATGTGTGCGTGCCTGCGTATTAAAATTATTTTGATGTATAAATAATGTTTTATTTTACCTACAAATCTCAAATTAAGCAATAAATTGTAATAATTCCTGAGGAAAAATCCTACAAATAACCTAATAACAAGCAAAACAGTTTGGGAAACACTGCTCTAGAGGTGCTCCAGAGCTATTGGGTATTCGCACAAGAACTTGGTAGAGACATTTGTATTATTAAAAGAGAGGGTGATGTATTAAATGGATTATTCAGTTATTGTAATATTTTTTATTTCTATAAAGTTATGAAATAAGAGATTAATTTTTTAAATTAAACATTGCTTTAGAAATGTACCATAGCTGTTGGCGATTCGGATAAAAATATGGAATTGATTATCTCTCTTATTCAGAAACTCGGGTGACAAATGAATGATCTACATTCACTGTGGTATATGTTATATATTTTTTTTATTTGTACAATTACAAACCATAAAAATTGTGTATTTTAAGGTGACGGTACACCTTCAAAACAGAATTTTTGTCAAGATATCGATTTATTTTTTATGTCTCTTATTAAAATTCAATCTTTTATCTTTAAAAATTTGTTTGAATTTCGTTTCAATCTTATTTAGAAGTTGAGTTACAGCTGTTTTAATATTTCTTGATTATGAATTTCTCTCTGACCGGAAAGGTTCTAAAAACGACATTTTTCATTACAGCAAAACTCGATATCTCAACATGTAATACACCAATGAACCTGAAGTTTCATATATAAATATGTTTTTCAAATATTTATACTTAGAATAGACTATTCTTTAAATTTTTATAATGTGTGTGAGTAGAAGTTTTTTTTTTATATGTATTGCAAAAAAAAGTGAAAATTAAGAAAAGTGAAATTTTAAAGAAAATTTCAGTGTTCAGAACTCAAGCTACCATAGCTTCCTACGTAAGGGCTATATTACCCAAAAAAATGGTCTATTCCCTTTCTAGACATGGTTATATTCAATATCATTTATTTACATAATGTGAGTACATTTACTTTCTTTTGAGTAACCATGTTTTGAGGAAAGTCTTAATTTTTACTTATATTTGTATAAAATGCCCTTTTGACAGTAAAAATATGCAGTAATGAAACTTTTCTTGGGTGTTTTTCTATTTTTGAAGCCCCTTAAAGTCATAAAATATGCATTTGTAGGCAAAATTTACGTTCGTTCAAACACTTTTCTTCGAAGATGTACTGTTACCTCATCTTCGAAGCTTCAAGTAACAGCTATATTTTTCAATCCACTCTAAATAACAAAGACAACACTCTAGATGGAATCTCCTTCGCCAAACGTCCACTGCAGCGGTAGCTGAGTGGTCATGATTGCGAGCTCGTCGCCAACGTTCTTTCGTCCAGTCGTGGGTTTGAGACTTGATGACACGAAAGACCCACTGTGTAACGTGGCTGGTACACGTTAAATCTCTTTGAGCTCCAAGAACCCCAATTGGCGTGGTGAGGAAGTTTGTAGAGGGGTGGTAGTTCGGGTATCGTCCTCATCATTTGACTGAAGTTCAAAATTATTGGTCCTTCACCGATCGTCCTCGCGTTGCTTCTAAGTGCAATGCTAATAAACAATTATCAAACATCCCCTCATGATGAGTGATTGATGCTTATTTTCAATTAAATGTACCTAAATATTCTTTGTTTCATAAGACGTTCTCTGACGAATGGAATCTTGTAACTTCATTGGAATATTTCTGGTCATAAAGCTCATGAACTTAACCTCTGAAGCTATGTGACCCTAGAAATCAAATGATTTGCTGCATTCTAAGCAATCTTTTTAATTAAAACTGTAAAATAATGTGAAATAATTCCACTCGTGAGAAAAGCTATATTTGTACCAAAACTGAATTACATCCTGTATTATCTAGTACAATTTATTATCTGTTCGAAATTTATCAATTTGTAGCAAAATATTTAATTACATATACGGAGTAGATTTTATCTACGGTTTATTAACACAATAAAAATTAGCTATAGATTATCCATTATATATAGAATACTGAGTGCAAATTAATAATTTTGATGCAGAGTAATTTTTATGGTTTAAAATAAGCAAGAATCTCAATGCGTTATACTTTTTTTAAGCAATTAAATATATGATAAAATTAAATATCAAATAAAAAATTATATTTGACTATTTCAAAAACTAATCATTTGAATCAAAACCTTATACTTCTAGAATATATAGTTCTTCTTTAATAACTTCTAAATATTATTTAATATTGAATTTATAAATATAACATATTTTAGTCATTCAACTCCTATCCAACGTTCGTGGTCGTGGACTCGCAGCCGGCGGTTTTCTTCAAGTCATAGATTCGGGCCTTGATGCCACTAAAGACCCATCGTGTAGCCGGGGCGGCGAGTTAAATCTGTCGACGCTCAAAGTCCTCCCGAAGGCATGGTGTGGAAGTTAGGAGAGGGGGTGCTAGCTCAAGTGTCGTCTTTGTCATTTGACCAATTTTAAAAAATAACGAGGTCCATCGCCAATAGCCCTCGTGTTGCATCTAGTGCGACGATAATAAAATCGAACCCAATCTATCTAGTGTTTAACACTCACTCAGGTATAGATTAAAAATCTATTTTAATTAAATTTGTGTTTTACTATGTTCCTTCCGTAGTCCAAATATAGGACGGAAATTATGCGATCGTAAAGTAGAAATCTCCAAATCGATACTAACCTGTTAAATGGAAGCCACTGATAGTAATAAAATTATTCCAGTTTATACTATAGTCTAATAACAATAAAAAAAAATATACAATAGATGTCACATATACCCATGATAAGATATATTTTTCACGTAAGACGAGGAGGAGGATCTGGAACGGGTCCCTGATATCAAAAAGATTAGGCACCCCAGATTTAGAATTAAAACAACGCCTATAGCGGGGGGGGGGGGGGAGAGAACTACGCTTAAAACATGCTTAAAATCAAAAATTGCTGCTTCTTCAAATTCTTTTAAAATATTCTTTCTTTTATTTTTTTGATTTTTCATTGAAAAAACTGTCACATTACATAAAGTTTGGTTTAATTAATATTGCACTGGAACATGAAAGTTATTGATAAAGGATCTCGTAATTTTAGATAACTGATAAGCGCCAAAGACTACACCTGAGCTGGAAGCTTACTTTCTTAACTTATTTGAAGACTCCGTAATGTGACAGTACACATTCAAAACAGAATTTTTTGTTCAAGATATCGATTTTTTTATTTTAAGTCTTTTATTAAATTTCCACCAATTATTTTTAAAAGTCTGTTTGAATTTTTTTCTTCCTTATCTATAGAAGCTGAGTTACAGCTGTTTTAATATTGCTTGATCAGGAATTTTCTGACCAGAAGGGCCGCGGTAGCCTAGTTGTCAAGGTCGTGGATTGGCGGCTGGCGGTTTTCGTTCAATCGTGGGTTCGATCCTTGGCCACCAAAGACCCGCCGTGTAGCCGGGGCAGATGCACGTTAAATCTTTTCGGGGCCCAAAGTCCTCCCGTTGGCGTGGTGTGGATGTTAGGAGAGGGGGGTGCCAGCTCAGGTGTCGTCCTCGTCACTTGACCGTGGTTCAAAATTACGAGGTCCGTCGCCAGTAGCCCTCGTGATGCTTCTAGTGCGACGTTAATAAAAACTAAACTAGACTAAATTCTCTGACCGGAAAGCCTGAAAACGACATTTTTCATTTTAGCAAAATTCAATATCTCAAAATGTAACGCACCAATGAACCAGAAATTTCATACATATGTTTTTCAAATATTTATACATAGAATAAACTGTTTTTAAGATTTTATACTGGGTAGCAGTTATTTTCGTATTGCAATAAAGTAAAAATTACGATAACTTAAGAAACATTTCATTGTTCAGATGTCGAACTACTCTATAGCTTTCTACGAAAGGGCTGTATCATCAAAATCTGTTTCCTATAGATACGATTATATTCTGTATTATTCCATTTACAAAATGTCAATATAATTATTTTCTTTTGAGTTTAGTTTAGTTTTTATTAACGTCGCACTAGAAGCAACACGAGGGCTATTGGAGACGGATCTCGTAATTTTGAACCACGGTCAAGTGACGAGGACGACACCTGCGCTGCCCCCCCCCCCCTTCTCTTAACATCCACACCAATGGGAAGACTTTGGGCCCCGAACAGATTTAACGTGCATCAGCCCCGGCTACACGGCGGGTCTTTGGAGGCCAAGGATCGAACCCGCGACTGAACGAAAACCGCCGGCCGCTAGTCCACGACCTTGACCACTAGGCAACCGCGGCAATTTTCTTTTAAATACCATGCTTTGTTGAAAGTCTTAATTTTTTTCTTATATTTGCATGAAATGCCCTTTTGACAGTAAAACTACAGCCTAACAAAAATTTTCTTGGGAATTTTTCTAATTTCGAAGTCCATAAGGTCATTCTATCTTTCTTTCATCTATTCTTTGCAAAACTTTGCATAGAATTTTTTTAAATTTAATTTGATTCCCATGCACCGTATTCGATATTTAAAGTATAAGTCCCAAATTATATTGCTTAGTCGATGGTAAATAGAGAATTTTCCAATAAATATATAATTCCACACTATGTCATTGGGAAAAAAATTCATTTTCTTAAACACACCGAATTGACTTAAAATATCGACAAGAAAAATCGATTTCTTAGAAATTTTAATCGTAACCCAACGAAAATAATTAAGCAGATGTGTAATAATTAAAAGCGATGAATGCTCTAATTCTGACAAACTTGTTTTTCAAAAAACTTCTTACTGTAATTACATGGTTTTTTTTTATTATTATTATTATTTTTTGCAGCAAATCGATTATAAATGATTGCTTAAGTCTGTTAGACAATAAAGATAGTTTAAAAACAAGTTTATGAATTTGATGGATAATATTAATAAAATGGATTGAGTAAACTTTCCTTTTTTAATTACCAGTTTGACGTTTATTATTGGATATGGTGGATTAAGAACAATAAAGCTAAATAAGGAAATGTAACAGCAATAAGTTCCAAACTGGATTGAAAAATATTATTAGAGAGTTAGTCTTAACAAAAATATTTTAAAAATCCAAAGAACTGGTTACATCTTATTAAAATGTATACTATATAAAGTATGTTGAAGGAAATGTATTATATAAAATACATTGAGAATATATAACATTGCATAAAATATATCGAAATAAACAATTTCAAAATTGTTCCATGAAATGCATTGCAAATAATGTATTTCGCCAACAAAGGTGTTAATCTTTGTTTTGATAATTATTTAATTATTCAATTAAATATTAGAATTAGAGTAAACGATTAAATATTGAAGTGGATAATAATATTATTTTCAGACATTAATATTAAAACAAATGATAAATCATAAAATAAATTTTACTTTAAGCTAAATATAATTTTTGCAGTCGTAAAATGAATTAATTTTTATATGTTTTTCTTCAATCCAATAAAAAATTAGGTGAAATTTATTATTGAATATTTTTTTGAAAATTGAGTTCATTTCTGGTGAAATGGAATCAAAAGTGAATGATTTTGCCAATCAAATTCAAAAGTGAATGATTTTGCCAATCAAATTCAAAAGTGAATAATGTTTGATGGCCCTATTTTTTTTTTTTTTTTTTTTTTTTTTTGTTCGCAAAAATTTTTCAACAAAATTTTGAAATATGACCTGGGGATTATTTTGTTATTGATTAAAACATAGCCCCTTGGATGGCTAATTATATTTAAAACATCTCATATCACTAAAATTCAACAGAATTCGCACTCTTTTTCAAAAACTTAATACTTAAAAAACAAAATAGAAATAATACTTTTCCATTTGTGTTTTTTAATATAGTAGTACCAATTGATTGATTATAAGATTCAGATACTTTGAAATTCTCTTCAGATATTAGAAATAAGAATTAAAATAATTATACTCATAAATACATTACTGACAAAATTAGTTAGTTGTTAACTATCATACGATAAGAGGTCCCTTGCGCTGCCAAAGCTAGATAGTCCTGTTGAACAATTAGGTAATGAACATTTATTTTCTGAAATTTTAATTTTATTGAAAAATGTTATACGTTAATAATATGACAGAAAATACTATAATAATAATTGAAGATGTTATACATTAATAATGTTAGAAATTGAAATAATGGTATAATTTTCAATAAGACACGAAGAATTAAACTCTTTGTCTCTCTTTAAATTATGTTTATCAAGAATTTTCAAAATAATTATGGCATAAAAACGAGGATATTATCATACCGTAATACGGGTATATAATCCATAAACGCATAGTCATGTAACGTATCAGAATATTAAATTAATAAAATAAATTTTCTTAATGTATTTTTTGATGAACAGAAAACTTACCACACACACACACACATATATATATATATATATATATATATATATATAGAGAGAGAGAGAGAGAGAGAGAGAGAGAGAGACTTTCTTTTTTGCAATATTTATGTTTATAATCAGGTATCATTTAGTCTCATACTGTTTAATAGATGGCGATATTATCTTTACACTTATCATTTCAGGTTTATTGCGGGTAATTGGTCCGCCATGTTTACTAAATGTTTTCACTGTTTGCTATGATTCATATAAGAATATCTTATATTTTTGCATATATGGTTTTTTTAATTTCTTTAGTTCTTTTAGTTACAATATATATTGACATTTTCTGGATTTCTTTGAGTTTGGTCAATTTGGTCTTCTTCTTAAATAGTTCAAAAATATTTTTTTGTCGTTTTTTAGTTACGTATTGCTCTAAAAATAATGATGGTATCTGAGCGGAATCACATTTTTTGCTCAGATTTTTTAAAAATATTGTTACTACTTTTATAAATCGCTTGGTTTTTTCCGGTCTTTAAAAATAAACCAAAATATTTTCAGGAAATCGGGCAGAAAATGCAATTCTACAGAAACCTTCATTGTTTTTTTTTACTCTTTCATTAACCTTTTTTTTTGCGTTCAAATAGATCAATTGTATAGATTGAAGGGTGGTTGTAGAAATCATAGAATTAACACATTGTTCAGGAAATGAAAATAGCTTAGAGAACAGGAAATCTTAATCTTCTTTGTTCCTTGGAATCCTTTGCCGATCAAATTAAGATCATGGAATATTATGGGGAGAATTCTTTTTCTCTTGATATGTATTATATTTATCAGTAATTCTTTTCATTGCAGATTCTTTTTTATGCGATTTGGCTACTTGAGAGGCCGCAGTAACTTGTGATCACATGGATAAGTGGGTTCGGTCCCTGAGTGCCACTAAAACCCCACCGTACAGCAGGCTAGGTGGACATTAAATTTGGTCGTGGTCCTAAGTATCGCCTGGTGTAGTGGAAGTTCGAAGATGGAGTGTCACCCTAAGCTCACGTGTCGTCCTCGTCGCTTACGATATTCGAAATTACGAGGTCTGCCTCACCAGATTCACCTCTTGTTGCTTCTCAGTGAGACGTCGGTGATAATCACAATCACTTTGGCTACTTGAGTCCAGTTGTCAAAATCATGGTGTGTTTCTGTGAAACCCATATTCGCGAGACGACCAGGACAATTTATTTCGTAATCGTTGAAAAATCCTTCTTCAGTAAGTGAACATCTGGAAGCATCAAGTAGATAGATTAAGATAAAAAACAAGCTAATGGATATCAACAAAGGTTGATTACATTAAGATTTTTAAAACTTTTGCCAAATTTTTCCACGACCATAAGAGTCGGATCCTATTTGCTAAGTTTATGGAGACGGATCCTGTCTTTTTAAAAACGTATTTTAAGATTCTGTTTACATGTTCTTGAAAGATTCCACAGAGCAGTGTGTGAACTGTGTGTGTGTGTCAAAAGGTGTGCGTGTGTGTGTGTGT
>BMAW01053000.1:24773-68758 GCA_019974015.1 Nephila pilipes
GTGTGTGTGTGTGTGTGTGTGTGTGTGTGTGTGCAAAAAAAAGCACATATTTCGATTTCGTGAACATAATGTTAATCTTAAGGAATTTTTACGAGAACTACTGTCCTCAAATCTATACTACTTTATTTACTTGAATGGAATAAAGTGCGTCCGAATGAGCAGAAAATAATGAAGATTTCTGTTGAATTACATTTTTCCTCCGATTTTTAAAATATTTTTACATCTATTTTAACAATTTGTTTGTGGGGTTTTTTACGGTCTTTAAAAAAATATTCTAAAACATTTTCAAAAATCAGGAAGAAAGAAAATAAAATTCCGCAGAAGCTTTGAATATTTTTTTATCTTTTGGTAATACTTTTTTGCATTCAAATAGATAAAATAGTATAAATTTGAGGAAGGTAGTAGAAATTCCATAGGATTAACATTACGTTCACAAAATCAAAATGGCCGATTGATGGAAGTCTTCAAAATAAATATTTTTTATTTAAGTACAATAACATATAATGAGAGAGATAATATACAATGATGTGAATAATGATACACCAAATCGTTGCAAAATACAAGTATACTTTTAATACAAAAAAAATTTCGAGAAAGAACTTTTTAATATATATCAGGGGAAACACTGTTCGTTTATCTTGAATGAGAATATGAATCCGGACAAATATTGATGAAAAATACAACAATTATATTTATTGAATCTTCAAAATTAAGAAATTTAAGAAATAAGTTTTTATTAATTAAAAATTAAGAATTCATTTTATATCGTGTAAACTCACAGAAGCTTAGTTAAGAAACCCTACTCTATAGACTGTCTTTTATTAAATAATAGCTCATCACTTGTTCCTTGATGACTTTTAATAAGAATGTAATTTCCAGCGGTTTATATCACATTTGTTCTTTAAGGATGAAAATAGTATTTTTGTATTTTTTTAACAAAGTGGTTTATTCTTTTGATATATTATTACGCAATTAATAGCAGTTTTTTTTTCATTTTCCCAGTTTACAAAATTCAACAGCGTAATGAATCTGTTTTTGCGATATAAAATATTTTTTCTTGCCTATCAATTACATAAAAGACAAAACAATAAAATCCATTAAGATATTCAAACAGATTCAACTTTGTGTTTCAAGCATTATGCGGCTCCTTTTGGTCCACTTTATCCATTTGTTTATCAAGAAATTATTTTATCTCGTTTTTTCTCAAAAAAAAAAAGCAAACACCGAACTCTCCAGATAATCCGGCAGATATCGGACCAGAGAACCCCTAGATTACTGGAAAATCACTAATAATAACGTATTTATATAGATAAAATTATATACTATTGCATAAAATTTAATACCGTACACGCAAATAAAAGGTCAAACACACGAAATAACTAAAACTTCAAAAAATGTGCTTTTAGTTTTCATATCCACAGTATTCCGTTGATGTAAGTGGGATTGATGCACATTAAACCTTTCTAAGTCCAAGTCCTCGCAAGGCGTGGTGTGGAAATTGGGAGAGGAGGATGCTATCTCAGGTTCATCCTCGTCACTTGACCGAAACTTAAATCATGAAGTCCGTGTCCAATCCCTTCGTGTTGTTTCTGAGTGTGACATTAATAACTAATCAATAAATCGCTAAAGTAACCCCTCAGGGATTTAACATCTACAAATAAGTACTAACATCCTGACTCCGAGGAACCCTTGGGATCTTTTGTTTCCCATGGGGTTTACTGTCTTTGGTAAGCGTGAGTGATGCGCCCTCGGAATACCTTAGCGATACTTTTTTTTTTGTTTTCGACCATTCTTCTTGTCAATCATCTTACCCATTTTTTCTACCCTTTTTTTTTTTTTTTTACTTCTTGATGACAGTCAAACATGGTTTGTCTCAGCATAGCTATATTTGATTCTTGTGCCATAAAATAACTTTTACTCATTCAGTACGTTGAAGTAGAAAGCATATATTTTTCTCTGACTCATCAGCTGGTGTAAAAACGCCAGATCATTGGCAAGGTGGAACATATGAAACGGCGGTAATTTAAGGAAGTGTACTGCACTTACATCCAGAATAATCTTTACCAAGATAATTCTTAGAAAATCTTTTATTTAAAGATTTTTCTGTATGAAAAGCATTTGCCAGAAGAAAAAGAAATGGCATTAATATCCCAAAACCGTGCACCACTTTTAATGGGGTTTTATACACAAATTTGAATAAAAGTTACTTTTTACATAGCAATTATTTTGTAAGATATTTTAGATGCATTTCATTCCACTTGAAAATCTGTGAAGAATAAAAGCATTTTAAATGTCTGGCTTTGCAATAATTGTTTTTAAATATAACGTTTACGAGTAGTTATAAGAAGAAGAAATTTCATTGATCGAAGATGCACTTTAATATATAACCAATTAGCTAAAATACACGACCTTGCGCGGGAATTTAAAGGTTTTGTACGACTGAGGTATAGTAAATCTAGTACTTCCCAGTTATAGCGGCGTTCGACGATAAATCGCCAAGCGACCAGGAAATATCGCCATGGTAAGTCGCATTGTAAGGTAGGTTCACGATTTCGGCCACCCGGCGTTATCATAATTTGAAGGGCCCCGCTATAACAGGGAGGTATCGTACTTTTTTCATTATTACTAAGAAATAATCGAGACTTATGAATAAAATTTGTTCAGAATATTAACTGATCCTTATGAACATAATGCTGTAAATTACAGATTTGCTTAGTTTCAGAAAACCGTAGATTGAGGTAACGCTACAGTATGGAGAATGGAGTTTGATCTGCTTTTTATAATGACGGCTTACGGATGGTCAAGAAACGCTGCGAGGCATGTACAGCACTGGATAGTTATTATGTAGAGAAGTCTTATAAGTATGTTAAATAAAAATTAAGTTTCTATCTCTATATTTTTTTAGAAATAATTAAAACTTTACGATAACCCGGGATAACAGTTAAATCTGTTCAATAATTCTGTTTATTTCATTCTACTGCTTTTTGAGGCCGAATAAATCAACAATAATAACTGTAAATTAGAATATTAGAGGGCTTATCTCCTTTGGTTTAATACAGACATCATCATCCTGTGCTCCCCTACAATCTTGCTTTTTCCTATAGGGTTTACTGTATTTGTTAAACACGAAAGACGCGATCCTTTACTAATTTTCTTTCTTGTCAACGAAATGTTTATATTTTTTGCTATTTTTCTAACGTCTAGATCATAGATACACATTGTTTGGCTCTCACGTCATAAACTCTATACCAAAAATTAATTATTAATCAATCGAATTAAAATCAATTTCTTCTGAATTTTGCTTAAATTTTAAATTAATTTTTATTGTCTTTCCACACACATATATATCCATTTATGTAAAATTAATTATACTACTAATAATATCAATTTTCATAAATATTGCCATATAATAAATTAAGTGTAAAATAATGCTTCGATATAAATATTTATTGTTTAAAATTATAAATAACACTATGTGTAGTGGAAATAATGATGAACTCGATTCATCTGATGACAGGATCATATGACAGTCCCAAGATTCATATTTAATATGGAAAAAAATAACAATCGGAAAACATACTCCTAAATTATTTTTAATCTGAGTAAAATCGCAAAAATAATAAATAAATGAATACAGATAATTATGTGAAGAAATATGCATTTTCAAGCATAATTATTCTTAGAAAAAGCAAATATTTATAGATATTTGTCACATTTAAAGTTGGTAAAACAACATTTCTTTCATATCATGATGAATTTTTTCCCTAATAAAAGCTATCCGAATATTGAAAATTAATTTTTCTTTTGACAATATATATCACAAAATTTCTAGTTTTTTTTAATTCATAAAAAGGGAAATAAATATAGTTTATAAAATATTTAGGGGGAAATAAATATATAATGAATACGATAAAATGAATATGAAAATGAATATAGTTTATAAAATATATAGGGGAAATGAATGTAGAATGAATATGATAAAAATGAATATAGGGTGAATGATAAAGAAATGAACAAGAATGAATGAATTTGATAACAACGAATATAAGATAAAAAAAAATATCATAGCATAAAAATGAATACAGTTTAACATGGGTCTTTGCATTTAATTCATTACATATCAGTTATTATTCTCTAATATACAAATCATTTGGATCCAAAACATACTGAGAGGAAAATCAAATTATGATTTAAAAAATTGAATGTCGGTAGACAAAGTAAGCGGCCAGCCTGTTCTCTTAAAATTCAAAATATTTAAATTCTATTTTCAGACATTGCTTGGATTCCTTATGCGGTCAGATCAGAAAAACATTAACTGATGAGCAAAAAAATACTTAATTTTGCGTGATTTTTATTTTAATCCAATAAAAAACTTTTTTTTTTTATTTTCATGTATTTTTACAACTAAACCCATTAACAGTGAAAATGAACATGAAACACGGCTCTTAAATAAATGAATGAACACAAATTTTCCATTTTAAATATAATAACAAATCTGTGACCAAAACAAAAAAGTTTCTGTGAATAGAAAAAATATTGAAAAAAGTTATATGGAAAAATATGTTAAAATGCTTTTACTATTGTAACCATACATTTTATTAAAATTTTTGCGTTCTATAGTACTATGCATTAAATAATATAAGGGCATGTTAGGTCAATTTTTTATTAGTTTTGTTTATAGCAGGGGTCGCCAAAGTGGTCTATATAGACCCCTAGGGGTCTATTTAACAACAGTAGGGGACTATCTGACCCAAGGGGTCGAATGGGGGTCTATTGGGACTCGAAGGAAAAACAGGTCTTAATACACAAATCACACATATCTAACTGCGTACGTAGAAATTTAAAATATTTTTATAATTGACTTAATATTATATTCTTTATAGAAATTAAAATAATAAACCAGAAAACAATCTGATTTCTGTAGCTACTTTACTTACTGTTTCTGATTTATTAAATATTTAGACTAATATATAGTTTTATTTTAATTACCTGAAAATTACCTTTGTGGGGGTCTATGGAGATTTCGAAAAATTATATAGGGGGCGATGATCAAAAAAGTTTGGCGACCCCTGGTTTATAGTAAATGATTTTCCAATAAATGTTTGTAAGAATGTGCGCGCGTAATTTATGCATTGTTTCTACTCCGTCCTCAAATCCATTCGATGTTATTTATTTGAATGCAAAAAAGTACATCCTAAAGAACAAAAAATAATAAAGGGATTTTCAGAATTGCATTTTCTTCCTGATTTTTGAAAAGATTTTAGAATATTTTTAAAGACCGGAAAGACCGTAAACGAATAAATAAAATAGGGGTGAAAATATTTTTTTAAAAATCGGAGCAAAAAGGAAATTCTGCACAAACCATCATTATTTTTTTGCTCTTTCGGGTGCACTTCTATGCATTCAAATAGATAAAATAATAAACATTTGAGGACGATAGTAAAAAAATTCTGTAGAATTAATATTATGTTCACGAAATCAAAATAGCCAGTAGACGGGAGGTCCTACTTTTTAAACTAGAAAAATAAATACCGGATCTGTAATTTCTATAATCATCCAAAGTTTAATACCATCGGTCATTTTAATTGCAATTAATAATAAAAATCTGTGTTTCCATCCTACCGCAATTAGCATTGTCGTTCCATTTACTGAAAAAGAAGTTGATTAATTGAAAGCCAACACATTCTAGTATCTTATAATAATCGCCGCGTATATTTGCAAAACGGGTATAAACGTTTCGAAATGCTATTAATTTTGAAATTTAAAAAAAAATCATTCGAAATATGACCTGAACAAACCTGTCCATCAATAACATTTCATTTACTTCTAAATATTTTTTTTTTTTTAATTTCTCGATCACACAGCGTATTGTAATTAATCGATAAGCAAAAAATAACCGCCTTTTTTTTCATTCGGTTGATATGAAACGTGCTGCTACGTTTACAGAATTAATAATCAAGCGATTTCATGGTATTGTTTAAAAGACAATGAAATACTTCCTTGAAATAAAACACTGAAGTGAAGAAGTAAAAAACGCTCTTAGCTCTTAATACAAATCATCGGGACCGATCTAAGACGTCAAAGCGTGACTTAATCAAGCAGCTCATAGAGGAGACTTGGACAAGGAGAAAAAAAAAGTATATATTCTATCACAGATACTAATCTACCGGTGATTAACACTAATTACGGCACATATGATGAAGTGCGGAGAGATTATAATACTTCGCCAAATTTAAAATCGTGATATAGATTTTTTTTTTCGTATGCTGTTTTGTAAAAAGACCACTGATAATGCAGCGCTGGCTTCTTATATTAAATAAAGCAGGTAATAGAGTATAATGAAATTTTATCCTCAGCTCTCTGATAGGTGCACCTGCCTTTAGGAACTCAACCGACAGATTAATTTAGTATGAAGTTGACAGATTGCCGCTTTGCCAAATGAAAACATCAATATTATCTCCGATATTAAATAAGTAGAGGGTATGATAATCAAAAAGTTCGAAGAAATATTTCTTTGCGTCTCAGCAAGCTATATGTTAATAAGCTAATTGAGGTTTCTCGAACTTTTCATTACAAATTTTAATGATATATAATACGTGAAAATTAAGACGTAAATGATGAATTAGGATATAAAATTGACCATGAAACACGCTAGATTGCTTTATAGTACAAAAACTGGTAAGCACGTTGATGGCAAAAATTAAGGCACCCAACTAGGTTCGAAGACCAATTTTTTAAAAAAATACTTTTCAGAAGAGTCTTTTAGTGTCAAATGATAGAAATAAACTCAAAAAGCAATAAATTTATATTTATATACATATACAATCTCTAGTTTTTGAAAAAAAAGTGTTTTTTAAATGAAATTTCAGCAAAATTTACAACATTAAGAAAACATCATAATTAAATAAATAATAGACATAATGGATTTTTATTTCATACATATGCTTCTTACTTCCTGTAAAGTGTAACTGACATCAAAATAACAATTATTTTCAAAAATAAATATTTTATAAGGATTCGAAGTTGATCCCTATGATTTTTCATCAAAATTACTATGTGTTTTGAACCGAAAAAAGACTGTAAAATATGTCTAAATGTAACTATCTCACAACCTGCAGTCTATTACACTCCTAAAGACTTATTAAATATGTGTACCAAATTTTATTGAATTTAGTTGCATTGCTTTGGAGATATCGTGCTTTTCGTGCATGACTTTTGGTGAAAATTTCATTCTTCAAAAAACACATTTAAAAAATATATTAATAAGTTACTTAAAGTTAATATTACAGAAACAACTTAAAATTCTCCAGTATTATATGTTATTCTTTCTTAATCCGCAATAGTGTTTTTTTTTCTAATGAACCTAAGCCTTCTTGTGGAAGTTTTTGTTAATGACAGTGAGAGCCTTTTTTAATTCTTCGAAACACATCTGACATGGATTACAGACTAATTTTCAAAAATTGACAATCAAGAAAGTTTTATAACGACATACAATATAAACAGACTTATAATATCACAAACCTTATAATGTATATAAATATATACATATATTACCTCTATGGTTTGGAAGGGGGAAAAAATGCCTTTTACGAAATTGTAGCAAAATTTTTAATATCAAGAAAAACAGCATAATTTAAAAAATTATGGGCATAAAAAAGTGTTGTTTTTATATATAAGTATACTTCATAATCTCTATAAAGTGTCTCACACTGTATGTTTAGAAATAATTCAAAAAAAAAATATTACATAAGCATTCAAAGTTGACATTAATGATTTTTGCATAAGCATTTGAAATTGACATTATGATTTTTCGTCAGAATTTATTAATGTTTTAATCCAAAAGGGACTATAAAATATGATTAAATGTAACTATATCTAAACCTGTGGTTTGCAATACTCTGAGGGGTTTTTGAAATATGTGTACCAAATTTCATTCAATTTAGGCTGATTGTTGTGGAGATACTATATTTTTCGAGCAAAATTTGTGTGAAAGTTTTATTAAAAAAACACACACATTTAAAATATATATGTATATTTAAATTAAAAGTTAAATAACTTAAAATTCTCCAATTTTATAGGTTATTCCATGTTTTTGCTTCATTTTTGTTTCTTTTTCTTTCTTATGGCACAAATGTTTCTACTGGAAATTTTTGCTATTGACAGTGATTGGCATTTGAATCTTCAAAGCACTCATTATCAAATGCTGTTTGTCCTTGTACATTATTATAACCAGAAATAATGTGCATTTCTTTTAATATGCATAAGAAACCATCAAATGTATTATTAAATTGTACAATACTAATGTAAGTACACAAACACAATATATAGCTCTCAACAAATACTTTTTTGGTAGTATTTGTCACAGAAAGGCATGGAAAAATTCATTGTATGGAAATTAAACACCAATTGAAGTTTGTCAATCAATGTTTAAGTTCCTAGTTAAATGACTTGATGAATACTTTTCATCATGTTCAGGTTTACTACTCTGTTGTAGCATCATTTCACTTGCAGTCTTCTCTCCATTACATGTTGAATAGTTAGAATACAAGTCTTTTAGTTTCCTTAAAAATTTCTTTTACAATGACGATATGATCATTTTTCACTCCTACTCCTAATTTTTATTTAAAATAAATTAATGAAAATAAGGGAATGTTATCATTGTTTTTTTAAATGATAACGATTTTAATAATTTTAGCTACATCTTTAATATTAATTGGTTACTCTTCGCTGTGGGGTACATAATGTACTGAAGAAGGGATCTATGTTTTAACTACAAAATGTATTAATTTTTTTAACTTCATACAAATAATACAGAATTGCTGCATCGATAACGATAGAGAATATGTAGTACATTTTAATGAAATTGAATAACTATAGAGATTATGTAATATATTTTAATGAAATCATATTTATATAAATATTTGTTACATTTTATTAAACTTGTGTTATTGGTCGCTTGTAGAGGGTGCTTTGAAGGGACAAGTGGGTAAAATGTTTACTAACACAACATCCTGGTGAGAGAGAACTACTTCAGAAAAAAATCGCTGTAACTCATTGCAGGTGATGCACGCGCTACAAGTAAATTGCTGTAATAACCGACTCCAATGTGATAAAAGTACGCAAGCGTAATGTTATTCTTAGCTATGTTTCTTTTTTTTTTTCTGAAGTTTGAAGACAAAAAGGTAACTAAAAGCCAAAGTAGGGCTAGAAGTTGAATAACGAGTAAAAGCGAAGTGTTTAAGTTATTTGTTTGAAAAAAAAGTAGAATATGAAAATTTATAAATCCGAAGAGGAAGTAAAAAATAAATATTGAAACTAGTGTTAGATGTGCTTTCTATGAGTTACATCCTTTTTCTATACCATGAAAGAAGATTGTAATATCAGTGTCCCAAAAGGTTGCTAAAATTACATCTAAAACTTTTTTTTAAAAGTTTTCATAACAAAGTTTTAGACCTAAACAAAACGTGACCTAACTGTTGCCCAAAAGGTTTGAATTCATTTTTTCACATAACAGAATATTATTTATAAATTATATTAACAATATTGCGTTTAAAAAATTTTATTCAATTGACTTCATCTTCGTATTGAAAACACTGGAAAGACGTTCATGTTGAATGACCTAGAACTTCTTGAAAAATTTTTGAATTCAATTACTAAACGACAGAACATTACACTTAGCACAGCGTTTATGAAGTTTTAATGTTTCCCAACCCTTGTTAAAAACATTCGAAAATGAGAATATATATATATATATATAAGTATTGAATGAAAATGTATTAACGTCGCAACATGAGGGCATGTGTATGTGATGCATTCGATACCGATTTAAATTCTCAAGTTAAAAACTACTACAACTTTCACCTTTTGTGTCATGGGAAGCGACTAATTCTCCCGAACCTCATTAGAGAAATCAAGAACATTCTACTATAAATTAAGAGAAATTACTTTTTATTGAATAAATATACTTACACAACTTAAAAAACTGTCTTGTAGTTACAGCATAACGCTGACGCTAAATTATTAGCGATCAAACGACATCGAGCAGTCTGTCTGTCTGGAACAATACGGTTCTGCGTTAAATATATTAGGCTTGCTTCAGACAGACTGGTTGTTGTTATTTCGCATGTTCCCTCCCCACGTTTACTAATGCATTCCCGCGCTCTTCTGTACGTTTGCTGGTTAGTTATACATTGTGTATCGCCCAATCGCAACAGATGCTCCGTGCGCTTTTTAAAACGAGCTTTGTAATAGTTTCTGAACAAGATTAAAGAAAAATTGTGATAAAAATTGAGTCAGCTAGTGAGATATTCCTATGGTAGTAATATGATACGAAAGATTCTTACGGTGGAATGTTCTTTAGTACTTTTATGTACAATAAAAGTTTAAATCTTTATTCACATATGACTCAGCTGCGCGGGTCACAGGTGGACAACTGGCGGACCACATGCGGCCCGCGAGTTGGCCAGGCCTGCTTTCAGTTTAGTTTAGTTTAGTTTTTATTAACGTCGTACTGGAAGCAACACGAAGGCTATTGGCGACGGACCTCGTAATTTTGAACCACGGTCAAGTGACGAGGACGACACCTGAGCAGGCACCCCCCCCCTCTCCTAACATCCACACCACGCCAACTGGAGGACTTTGGGCCCCGACAGATTTAACGTGCATCAGCCCCGGTTACACGGTGGGTCTTTGGTGGCCAAGGATTGAACCCGCGACTGAAAGAAAACCGCCGGGCACAAATCCGAAGCCATGACCACTAGGCTACCGCCTGCTTTAGATGGCTGAAAAAGTTGGAGAAATGCTAAGAAAAGTGTATAAAGCTGAAAGAAGATTATGTCGAAAAACAAACAAAAAATCTGCTTAAAATGATTTGTTTTTCTATTTTTTTCTAAGAACATATTGAACGACTCTCGTGTAAACCAAAGCCGATAGTAACAAAAGCCTTCGTAAGACATATCACCACTCTGTTACATAGTCTTTTGATACATACGTGGAACGAACTTATATTTTGCTACTTTGTTATTGCCTCGATGCTAATCACCACCGATCATTTCTTAATCGTCGGAACACGGTGAAACATCTAGATATCTAAGATTCTATCTGCATCGAGCCATTTCACACATAATTATTCACAAAAAAAGTAGAAGAAGAAAAATTATAAATGTGATTTCGGGACAAGTCCTCACTTCAGATCGTGTCCCATGATTCGATATTTTTTCGATCGTTTCCGTTCAAACTATAATAACACATTCAAATCTCCTCTATTCATCAACGTGGCAGATAATGGCCTGTAGGCTAAGGCAGTAATAAACGTTTGTGTCTATAGCCATCTTTCTTCCAGAGTCCGCTTTCACCGCTCGCTATTAATGAGTCACAGAAATCATGACATATAAATCAGTTCGGATCGATGCAAATAAATCAAGTCCGTTTATCTGCGGTAACTTATTGGCAACTGGGTTCAATCATATATCTCAGTGACATTTTCTCTCGTTTTCTTGTGTTTGTTCAAGGAAACAACTAATGTCCTACATTAGGATTTGGAATGTTATTTGTACAGCGCTGACGACATTTAAGACTGATTTTTATTCGACCAACTGTTTGAATGACTCTAAGGATAAATTATGTTTATGCGCTTCGTATTTCTCAAACCAACGCAATCCACAAACTCACTCTTGAATGTAAAATAGAGCTCTAAATTGCTGTCCCATTTGAATAAAGTAAAAATAAATTCGATGACAAGGGATCTTTTATTTTATGGCACAGAATGCGGAGAGACCTAGTTCGCAAATTTAGAGTTGTCAATTGCGTGGGTAAAGGACATAACAGCTCGAAATTAATACGTTCAAACAAAAATTTTAAAGGGAAATCAATTCGATGCCTTAAGATTCTGAGTTAATGGTAATTAGTTTCGGTACTTGTCCATTAAAGTGGCGCCCTCCAAATTAAGATTTCAGAAAATCGCTAAGCAGTAAGATTTATCGCCATGTTTGGTTGTAAACTCCTAAGGTTGCAGTCCTAAAGAAACAGCATTTCATCATTTTAGTAAAATATCGCTTGCCTGTTAACGTTACCGATTTCGTATTTTTTTTTAAATACCTATTTTGTTGCCTTTGACAATGTCGTTAACAATTTTCAATTTACCAAACAGCGAAATGGATGATGGTTTTACACATTTCACGATGAACCATAAGTACAATTTTGTAGATCCGTCAAAGGGAGTTCACACGCAAAATGTTGAAAGAATGTGGGGTTCCGCGAAGTGGCGTAACAAGAAATAGCGCGGCACGGCATCATCTAGAATCGTATTTGGCAGAATTTATGTGGAGGAAATATATTGGGAAAAAAAATGCTTTCTATAAAATAGTGAACGCAATTTCGAAAATATGGCCTTTAATGTAGACTGATGTACTAAAAAAACCATGTAAATATTAATATTAAACATCTAAATTTTCATAGTACTTATTGGGATGAGATTTATCACTAAACATATAAACGATTATTAAATAAAAATATTAATTAAAAAAAGTTTTATATTTTTTATTGCTGTGTTATTTGTTTACTTACATTTCAGTTTCGCTCTCCGCTTACTTGGCGATTTTAACTAGCTTGGCGACATTGGCGTATTCTTAATTTGGCGGGCGCCGCTTTAATAGACAAGTACCTTAATTTCTATAATTGCATGAATGCTTCATGTTTTGTGATTGTGGTTCTTTATTAACGTCGCTTTTTTTAAAAGAAACTCTAGAGCTGTTGGCAATAGACCTTGTAATTTTGAACCTCGATCAAGATGACATCTGAGTTGGTACCTTCTTCTCCAACCTTCCACACCACAGTATAGGAGAACTTGGAATTTTGACAAATTTAACGTCCTAACCCACGCTACACAGCGGATTTTTTGGGGCATTAGGGCTCGAACCCATAACTCGACGAATACAACATTAGCCGTGAGTACGTGACAATGACCACTACTATGACCGAATTATTTTATGTAAATCAATAAAAATGTGAAAAAATGTAGCAAAATCCATTTCGATTAAATTCTTCTAAAATATATCCTAAAAATAAATATCGAGCGATAATTTTTCTTAAAATACCTTTTTTAGTTTCTTCATATTGAAACTAGTTTTAAATAATGATAATATCTTAAAACAACTCTTACACTAAGATTCAAACCCTTACATATAACCATATTTTTCTGAAAAATTATATCATTTTTTTTTCCTCGCATTTCTAAACAAGTCTCCAAAGCGTTATAAAATTGCATCTTTGTTCTCATTTTATAGTAAGTTCCGTGAATTTAACTTTTGCAACTCACTCAAATGGTTGCTTGATTTAATTAGCGTCGGACTAGAAGCAAAACGAGGGCTAATACGACTCACTCGAAATTCTTTGTAAATACAAGCTGTGGCTATTAAATAACGAGATTGACGCTGTAAAACATTTTTTTTTATATCATACATATTTACTCATTATCACCTTCAATATACATCTCTCCCCTATCTTTTCAAAGTTCCATGCGAATCTTCCATTGTTCGTAATAGTCTTCTATCAGCTCCTTCAGGATGCATGCCGCTTTCTCTTTCACAACTTCAGCGGACTCAAACCTGTTCCTTTCAAAGCAAATTTCCTCTTAGAAAGCAGATAGAGGTCGTATGGATCAAGATCCGGCGAATAAGGAGAATGGTCTAACACTGGGATGTTGTGCTTGGGTGGAAACCTCTTAACAGACAATGTGGAATGAGCCGCCCCATTGTCTTAGTGGAATAAAATGGTCATACTAATTCTTTGTCAATTCCTTGAGTCTCAGCAATCGCACGAATACTTAACAGATGGTTAGATCGAACCAGATAACCGATTTTTTCGATATTGTCGTCCGTTTCTGACGGGGAAGAGTGACCTGGCATGAATCCTTTTCAACGTCTTATCGGCTATCTTGTAAACGCTTGAACCACTCGAAAACGCGTGCACGCGATATAACATTCATTGCCATACACTTATTTCACTAAATTATTTCAGTAGCGATTTTTCTAAGTTTAGCATGAAATTTCACAACAATTCGTTGTTCGCTCATCATTTTCCGGCAAAACAAAAACAAAAAAACTCTAATTCGAACGAAGGCTGCAAAATTATGGATTTCTTTACAGAAGTGAGAGACACAGCGTTCGAAAGAGAAGGCTTCACACTAAACAGCTGTCGGTCGCTATCGTTTGGCGCATGCATACTTCTCCTGTAGCAGCGTCAGTCTCGTTATTTAATAGCCACACCTCATAATTTCTCTAAATGAGTATTAAATTGGAGGCAATTCATAGATTCAACCATAATGAGAATAATCTTTGCTCTGCTTCTTCAGCATAAAAAATTTATTTCATCTCCGAAAGATATGAAACCTAATAAAAATAAAAAATTATAAAACTAATTTAAATAATTGAAATTTTATTTATTATGTGATGTAAGAAAGGAAATTTTCTTTTTGTTTTTACGGCTTTCGGGAGAGAGCCGTGTTTAACAGAATAATGTGGTAACCTATTAAGCTGATGCTTACCAAGTCATTGGCGGGGGGAAATGTCTCGTCATTCTGCTGTATTTTAAGGACGTCAGCCTCCGTGGCGCAATCGGCTAGCGCGTTCGGCTGTTAACCGAAAGGTTGGTGGTTCGAGCCCACCTGGGGGCGATAACATTTTATTGATAATCAGAGTAAATGACTGCGAAATTAGAGATTCCACATCAGAATTCCAGCTGCGTGAATTCTTTTAAAAATTTATTATACTTTATTTTTTTTTGTGTGTAACTTTAATATTAAGTGTAACATTTTTGTTTCAAAATAATTATAATAAATGGCATTTTGGCATAGGAACTGCAAAATGTATATGTCTTCCCCTTCTACAACATGTTCCCTAGCGAATTTTAGTTTAGTTTTTATTAACGTCGCACTAGAAGCAACACGAGGGCTATTGGCGACGGACCTCGTAATTTTGAACCACGGTCAAGTAACGCGGACGACACCTGAGCTGCCACCCCCCTCTCCTAACATCCACACCACGCCAACGGGAGGACTTTGGGCCCCTAACAGATTTAACGTGCATCAGCCCCGGCTACACAGCGGGTCTTTGGTGGCCAAGGATCGAACCCGCGATTGAACGAAAACCGCCAATCCACGACCTTGACCACTAGGCTACCGCGGCCCGTTCTCCAGTGAACCGTATTTTCCGCGCACTGTTTTCCAAGTATCTATTGGGAAGCTCTAATCCTTATTTTTTTCATTTCAACTTTTAATTTTTAAATTTCGATTCTTATTTTATGGAATTTAGCTACACTAACGCTTAATTTTTCTCAATATTTATTACGAGGAGGTAGACATCCTTAAAAAATACATAGTAATTTAATTCCGCAACTTCAACGCTTTTTCTTCTGTAATATAACATTTTTCTGTAGCACTATTTCTTCACAGCATTTCCTTTATTTTATTTTACAAAGTTTTTCTGTATTTCACTTGGTGTGTGTTATGTCATCAAATTTTCGATCGTTAATTTAACCAACTTCCCATCAAGCTAAAGCTCTGAAACTGAAAATCGTTCTTACTCGCCTAACAATGCAATATTTAGACATTTGCGACAAGTTTTAACTAATATTTCAATAATTTTTACCATTTTTTTTTAATAAACTTTGCCACCATATAAAAATATTGTTTTTAAAAACGTTGGTTTTTATCTCCAATTAATATACATGCACTACATTGATATAATAGCAGAATGCTTCATACAAGAGCAAATAATTTTTCACGATATTATAAAAAATCAGCAAAAAAACATTGTTTCTGGAAACATGAAATTTTTCTTAATGTCATAAAATCTAAGACAGAGATTCTTACTGAGAATCTATAGAAATGGGCATAGTCTTCTTATGACAGTTTCCCCCGAATATAAAAAAAAACTTTTAGAAATAATAGTTTTTCAAAATGGCCATTGGTAAAGCAAAGCGTCTAGAATTCGCTTTGTTATTAGAAAGAAATGATCATTTTATTTGATGGGTTTTTTTTTAAATAAACCATTCGTCCAAAACAATATTGAGATAGAAAACATTTAAGTAATGTAGCAGTTTGTAGTAATGTAGAGCCATCTATGGAAGATATATTGAATTACGCCGAGAGAGTGATATTAAAGACGAGAGAGAGATGAGGGTTTTTTACAACGTTTTTGAAACGTTTTTATCTATTTCACTTGGATTGTGTGTATGTCAAGTCAGTCCATCAAATTTTCGATCGTTAATTTAACCAACTTCCCATCGAGCTAGAACTCTGAAACTTTGGGAATCGTTCTTTCTCGCCAAACAATGCAATATTTAGACATTTGCGACAAGTTTTAACAAATATTTCAATAATTTTTCTTAATAAACTTTACCACCCTATAAAAACGTTGGTTTTTATTTCGAATTTTTTATTCGTTTCACTGAAAAGCAACACGAAGACTTTTAGCAACAAACCAAATAATTTTGAATCTCGGTCAAGTGACGAGGACGACACCTGAGCTGGCACCTCCCTCTTCAAACTTCCACACCACATAAACGAGAGTACTTGGGATCTCGACAAGGTTTAATGCACATCAGCCCCATATACGACGAGTTTTCAGTGGCATCAGAGCTCGAACTCAAGACCCGTAGAAAACACCGCCGCTGCGAGTCTGCTACCATGAGTATTAGGCTACTGTGTCCGCGTTGCTTAATGTAAATGAATGAATGTGTGAAAAATGTCACAAAATCCATTTCATTTAAATTCTTCTAAAATGTAGCACAAAAAAAAATTGTAAAATTTTCTCAAAGTAGCTTTAAATTTCTTTATATTAGAACTGATTTTAATAATGAAACTCTAATAAGACTCGTACTCAAAGATTCGAATTCTAACATAAATTCAGATTTTACTGAAAAATCATATGAGGTTTTTTTTTTCTCACATTTTCTAAATAAGTTTCCAAAGTTTTTTAACAATGTGTGTTTTTGTTCTCGTTTTTTAATAAGTTTCATGATTAAACTTGTGACTCGCTCAAAATTCTTTGTAAGTACATTTCTCCAAATGAGTATTAAATTGGAGGCATTTTATTAAATTCCTACTATTAGTTCACACTTTCCCTATATATATATTTATATTTCTTGTTCAAATTTTCAATCGTTAGTAAAATACTTTTTATATTCATCCACTCAAGTTCAAATACATTTTTTTAAGCCTGCAGCGGAAGACACTTGGTGTTAATACAATGTTTTCAAATATTAATTCATTTAATTAAATTTAAATGGTGAAAACGCAGTTTAGCCTAACCACTTGGCATGATTTTAAAAATTGCTAAACTTCGCAATTTTTTTGGCTGAACTTAACGTTCATTATCCGCGAAGTGGACCAGGGTAGCTAAATTTGACAAAATACCGCCAAATAATTCCTGTCTCCAAGGGTGGTTGGGCTAAACTGCATTCCAACCATTTAATTTACCGGATGAATTAAGAAACAAGCCAATGCCTCTACTATGTCATTTGTCTTGCAATGGCAAATTTGGTAGAGCGTCGGAGTAGAATCTTCATGCCTTCGGGTCGAAGCGTAAAATTTTTTATTTGATTTTTAAATATTTAATTTTAGTTTTATATGGGAGAAAAAAATTTTCTCTTATATAAGACATTTATCAGGATATAAATTTAGGAATAAATACCGTCAGTGACGAAGCGTGTAGATCGCTGGAAAATACTTTTGCCACTTTAATATTGTGATTCTGTCATATGTACATATTTGTATTAATTGTAATTATTTAATAAAAAGTAGCTAAAATAAAGTTTTCTTTGTTGACCTAAGTAGGAATTGACTTTAATTTTTTTTTTTTATATTACTTTTAAATTGAACCATAATGAGAATAGCCCTCGCTCTGCTTCCTCAGTATACACATTTATTTCATCCTAGGAAGAAATGGGAAAACTTAATAAAAATAATGAACAATAAAAAAAACTAATTTAAATAATTAAAATATTTATTCTTATGATACAAGAAAGGAAATTTTCTTTTTGTGTTTAAAGCTTTCGGGAGAGAGCCGTGTTTAACAGAATAATGTGGTAACAGATTAAGCCGATGCTTACCAAGTCATTGGCGGGGGAAAAAGTCTCGTCTTTCTGCTGTTTCCTAAGGACGTCAGCCTCCGTGGCGCAATCGGCTAGCGCGTTCGGCTGTTAACCGAAAGGTTGGTGGTTCGAGCCCACCTGGGGGCGTAGGCTTTTTTTGTTGACATCTGCCATGATTATTAGAGTAAGTGACCATCAATTGAGAGATTCCACATCAGAATGCCAGCTGCGTGAATTACTTTGCTGAATATTTTTTCAACCAATTGAAAGGTTATTGTTTGTGATGGGGCGTTTTGGCGTACCTGATCACTTTTCAATTTTCTATCGTTTGCTTCAATTTTAATTGCATTTAGCTTAAATATATTCAATTCAATAATTTATCGTTTCCTTTAATTTTAATATCGGAGAAGTTTACTATTGTCCATTTCTTGAAATTTTGTCGCTTACTTATATTCATATATTTAATTGAGCAATTTAATAATAATTATTTTTAAAAAAGCGCACCCTGGGTGGAAATATCTTTTTTTTTTTTTTTTTTGCAAAACTTTACATTAAAAGTTTTTGTTTATTTTTATGTAACTGTAATATCATTGCGTTAAATTTTAGTTTAAAAATAATTGCAATAAATGGCATATAGGCATAGGAACTGCATTACATATTTGCCTTCGATATATAGACTGTATTTCTCTTAACAGCTCATGCCAATAGCCTTTCAGCGTCTTTTACTCATCGAGTTACTTCATCGCTCATTGATCCCGAGCATCTATTGTGAAGGTCTGATCCTTTATTTTCACATATGAACTTTTAATTTTTAAATTTTGATTTTTGTTTTATAGAATGTTTATACACTGAGCTTAATTTTTCTTAATATTTATGAAGAGGAGGTGGACATCCTGAAAAAAAAAAAACATAATAACTCCGCAACTTTAACGCCTTACCTCTGTGAAAATATTTTTTAATAACACCAGTAAAAAACGAGGTTTTTGAACATGGGTTTCCTTTCAAACTTCACACTTTGCGTAACATAATTTTTTACACCTTAAATTTGAAGAGCAATAGAAAATATTGATTCAAATTGAATTTATTCAATAATTAATTTTAATAATTTATTTTATTATTTGAAGTTTATTAAAGTCGTCATCTAAAATAAATATGTGTAAATATTTTTTTACTCAATTAAGCATTATGTTTATCAATTAAGGTACATGTCATTAAAATTAAAGCAAATAATAAATTATTAAATTGAATATACTTAAGCTAAATGTAACTAAAATTAAATCAAACGATTAACTATTGAATTAAATATTTTTTCAACTACATGTAATTAAAATTAAAGCAAACGATAAATTATAAAACCACGGATTTGGCAACTATTTGGCGACTCGGAGAGAAACTTGGTGTAAAATTTAATTCTTTTTACAATTAGATTCAATCAATTAATTTTTGTTAATTATTCAGCTCAATTGAGCGCTTTAAGATATGAGAAAAAAAGCTTTTAAAGTTCTCAACCAGACAAAGTTACTATGTGAGTTAAAGAAAACCCACTAAAAAGGAATCGTTTTTTTTTAATGAATGTGAAAAAATATTAAGTAATATTAATCAACAAAAATTGTATTAACCATTGCTTTCTTTTATATACTTAACTATTAAAAGAAAATAACATATATATTTAAAAAAATTTGGATCTCTTTACCATGTTCTTTTTCACTAATTCTTTGTTTCGAGTGATAGTAATTTCCATTGCATTGCATGTCTTAGGAACCAGCCTATACAACAACATACTTCCCATAGATATCCACTGCTCTTGCAGAAATGCATGGAACTGCATTTTTTGCGGGTGCAATAGAAATTATGCGAAATATGTGTTGTGCGAATAACAAACCATCTCGTTGACAATCCACGGGAGCCTGGAGCAAGAATCGCTCTTCTAGCCAGGATCTTGAAAAACTATAATGCAGCTTGCTGAAGATGGATTTAGAACTTTCTTACTTTGTCCATTGTTTATAAAAAACTTCGCAATATTTTTAAACACTTTGTTGTGGTATTTTGTTCCCAGATATACTTAAAAACATAATTTTCAAGCGATAACTTCGTTCACTTTAGTATAACGATTTATTTCTCTAATGAGTGGCCGATGTATATAACACATGGATCAATAACTCCCGAGACTAACCCAGAGATGGAGCTCGTAGTAAACCAGTAACCAGGTCTTTCTAGAGTACTAACCTTTGCTTGAAACGTGTCAAAATTTTAAGTCGATCGGACCAGAAACAGCTGAGTTATCGAGGTTGGAGTAAAGTCGTTTTGTAGTTTGTTTAAAAAATGGAAACAACCGAGTTTCGTGTTCTGATAAAACATTGTTTTTTAATGGGTAAAAACACCGTGCAAGCGAAACAATGGATTGAAAAATGTTACCCGGACTCTTGTCCATCAAAAGCAACGATTTGTCGGTGGTTTACCGAGTTTAAACGTGGTCGTACCGACACAAATGACGCTCGGGTAGACCTGTGGAAGCCGTTACACCGGAAAATGTGAGTGAAGTGACTAAAATTATAATGAAAGATCGTAAAGTGAAGCTCCGTGAGATTGCTGAGATGACACAGATATCATATGGAAGTGTATTTACTATCCTTCATGAAAAATTGAGCATGAAAAAGGTTTTTTCCAAGTGGGTGCCGCGATTGTTTTCGATGGAAAAAAAAAACAGCAACGAGTCGATGATTCAGAAAGCTGTTTATCGCTATTTACTCGCAACAAAAAAGATTTCTTGCGAAAAAAAAAATTGGGGGGGAAAAAAAAAGATTTGGAAAAGCGTTGGAACGATTGTATCACCCTAAAAGGTGATTAACAAAAGGTGTTACGTTGATGAATAAAAAAAATTTTGCAAAAAAAATGTTGTTTTCAGTGTTAGTCTCGGGACGTATTGATCCATGTGTTATATATATATATATATATATATATATATATATATGCAGCAGCTTAAAAACTATAATTTATTCTTTTAATGTTGTATTTTTTCACACAGCTTGCGTGAATAGTAAACTTATTTTCCATAAATTGACAATTCGTATGTATAACGCATTTTGAAATTTCTACATACAAGTTATTTGATTGTTCCGGAAGGTTCGAGCCGATTTTGAAATAAAATTAAAACACAACATATTTAAATTTTGAAGTACATTTATTAAATTACATAAATGCCATTCGGTTCCATAACACGTCTCCATCTTTCGGGCAACTTTAAAATTCCGTACTACCAGAACCTCTTAGGTTTTTCGGCGAAAAACGTTTTTATAGAGCGTGTCGACCAAAGAGTTGAAGTTTTTTCCATCAAAGAATTTTGTAACGATTGAAATAGGTGGATATCTAAGGCGGGAGGTGGGGTGAATATAGTGGAAGGAGTAGTTGGTTTTATCAACGGCGCACTAGAAGCAACACGGGGGCTATTGGCAAAGGACGTAATTTTGAGCCTCGTTCAAGTGACGAGGACGATATCTGAACTGACATTCCCTCTCCTAACTACGACACCATGCCAAAGTGAGCCACAACAGATTTAACGTGCATCAGCGCCGGCTACACTGCGGATCTTTAGCGGCATCTGGGATCGAACCTATGACTCGACGGAAACAGCAGGCCACGACTACTAGGCTACCGCGGCCACAGTGGTTGGAGTAGAATATTCCAAACGAACTCTAACAACTTTTGACGAGTTGTCGAAAACTCATGAGGTCCATCGCATTGTCCTGACGAAACACGACGCTCTTCCGATTCTCTATCTCTTGAAGTTTTTATTCAATCACGTCTTTAATTGGTCGAATGAGGAGCTATATTTTTTTGAATTTATCGTCTCATTGTTTGGTAAAAGTTCATCATGCAGGATTCCTTTCTAAATCCACCAGACACAAAGCATGACCTTCCTCGGATGGAGACCAGCTTTTGCGATGGTTAAAGGAGGTTCATTCTACTTTCTCGAAAGTTTTTTTTATGTATAACCATTTTTTTCAAATTATTTCACTACTTGCCTCAAAAATGGTGTCTCTGTGTTGCGTTTGTAGATTGAGTTGCGCAAATGATAATGTGGTCCATCAGATTTTTCTGCTTTAAAATGGGAAAAACCAATGCATCAAAAAGGCCTATGCAGTAAAGCAGTAGGTGATGGATTTTGACATTTTTAATATTTCTGTTAATTTATGTGTCGAACAACGTGGGTTATTATTCTCAATAAATGTTTTATTCTGATCTTCATCTGCAGTGGAAGGCTTACCCAGGCGTTCTGTATCATCAAGGTTGAAATCATCAACTTTAAACCCAGCAAACTCCTTTCGCACAGTTATTTCAGCTACAGCACTTTCGCTTTTAACAGCGCATATCTTGTTTGCAGCTTGTGTGGTATTTTTGCCTCTCTGAGAGAAGAAAAACATTAAATACTTAAAATACACTTTGTTTCCATATCCGAGGCATATAAAATTGACAACAATTAACGTATCGGTACCAAACTTTCATCCAAATATGCTTCAGATACTGTCTTTTAGAATATGTACGCATGTAATTTGTTTTGAATCATTCTGATGTATTCAGTTCTGTCCTTGCGTCATTTATCGAAAATCAACATTAAATTTCCGAAAGAGCTAATGATAATTCCATTCGATATGAAAAATCATCCATTTTCATTTCGCTCAAAAATTTAAGAATGTTAACTACTTAAAATAAAACTTGAAATGTCAATTATTAATTTTTCATAGTAAGTTGATAAAAATGTGATAATTTTCTCAAAAACTTACCTAAACGAAACTTGCATGAATAGTATAAATGCAATACCCAAACGAAAGCGCGCGTTTCGCAACCAATCAAAGCACAAAAAGAAGCGAGAAAATTTGTTCGGTGGCTCAGTAACGCCATCTGGAAATTAAAAAGCAAACTAGAATACATTATACATGATAATCAGAAACGTGAGCTTTGAAAATGTGAAGTCTGCTCCACATACGTACAAATCACGCTGTGCACAAAAAGCACTACTCATATGCGGTACGGCAAAAATAATACAAGAAAAGCTTTCTGGAATTGTTAAGTTAATGGAAACGTTTTTACAACGTTTTTCTGAATTTCACTTGGTGTGAGTGTGTGTGTCATCAAATTTTCGATCATTAATTTAACCAACTTCCCATTAAGCTAGAACTCTGAAACTTTGGGAATCGTTCTTACTCGCCTAACAATGCAATAGTTAGACATTTGCGACAAGTTTTAACTAATATTTCAATAATTTTAATAAGTCAAAATATCCCTTTTACTCGGCGCTTTTAGGATTGAGGGGAAAATTTCTTTCCCCCTCTGGGAACACCGGGAATTCCACATACGCCACATGAAGTATCGTAAAAATTTTCTACTCACAAAGGGGAGATAGTAAGGGTTGCTGACTTTTAGTCATTAATCACCCGCAAGATAGATAGATTCCAATATTTGGCGCCATGTCATATCACAATAATTTTTTCTGAATTCTGGTTCTCCTTTTTAATAGAATGACTTACAAACTTTCAAATGCATGTTTTGATTTTATATTATGGATTTTTTAATACGCTCACAAATATCTCTTTTTAAGTAAATTTTAAAGTTAAAAATTATGTCTTCTAGAATTTGATAAACAGCATTTCAAAAGTACTAAGAAAGTAGAATTTAAATGATTGGCATGTCGACTAGAAATCATGAATTAGTAAAAATTATTAGATACATAACTTTTATTTGCTCCATTTATAATTTTTTAGTCTACGCAAATTGTTAAAAATAACTTAATCTGAAAAAGAATTTATTGTATCCATTGCTTAATTATGAGATAGATTGATGAGGGATGTGGTGCAATATAGGCTAATATCCCTTAAGTATGAGAAAAATATTATGAAAATATTAATAAGGCATTATATAATAAATATTTGTCTGCTAAAATAATTTCAGAATTTTTCTTAAAAAATTTATTCTTATTTTTGTGCAATGTTTTCATGTTCCTTAATAAATAAATAATAAAGTTCGTATGTGTTTTGTCCACGTTTTGGGTTCTAGAAGAGTATGACGCGTAATACATGTAGATTTAATCTACACTTAACCAATCATACTCAAATTAGCCTCACCTCACTTCCACGCGGTTAGAACTGGTAATGCAAAAATATTTGGAAACTAAGAAGAAAAGGCTTGTAACTATGTGTTGTAAAAATTTTCAGTAAAAAATATTCAATAAATGATTGATTAAATTGAAATTATAATTAATTTTTTTATGTGTTTATCCCGTGTTTGTTTTGAAATTAATGTATAATAATTAATATACTTTGTCATTATATAAAAAGGTTGTTTTTAAAAACATTGGTTTTTATCTCGAATTATTTTCCCTCCTTTTTTCTTTGTGCTAATCTTATTCTGTTATTTAATTTTCTGAGATAAAAAAAAATCTTCCGTGGTGTTCACGTTTAATCAGGAAAATTGGTCACTATTATATCTAATAAGGAGTTATTCATTTGTTCACACGTTATCCATTTTTCTTCTTGAATTTGTAAATTCAAGAAGAAAAACAGTTAATTTCTTTTTGTTCAAATTTGATAAATAATATTTATTTCAGATTCACAAATCATTGTTCTTTTGTAGAGAGAAAGCAACCTTAAATATCTGAAAGAATACTCAATCAATGACAAACATTTCAATAACTGATTGAAAAGGGTTTTGAAACTTGAAATACAATTCAAAATCTAAACTTTGCTGTTCATTCAACCATATTGTTATTAATGTTTGACGTTTTAAATCACAACACATTTGTCATATATATTTCTTGCTTAATCAAAGAATTTTAACTGATTTTGAGCATTAACGAGGTTTTGTTTGAATTTCGAGTTTTTGAAGGGTTTCTTTCACAACAACTTATTTTCCTGTTTAAATAAATATATTTAAAACATGTTTTTCTCCTACTCTGATATTTTATCTAATATCCATCAGTATAAGGTATACGTAATTCCCTCGTACGATTTATCTAACTCACTGATCGAAATTCATAAAACAGAAATAACCTTAATACTTCACATTTTATTGAAATTTCCAATAACTATGGTTTTGAATTTATACTAAATTTATCTGGTTTTAATATACTGCAGTAGGAAGTTGTATGAAAATATAATTAATTGCTTTATTAGCAGATCAAACCGCTAAGCTGACCAGATGAGCTTAAAATAAAAATACTGAGTGAGTGAGTGAGTGAGTGAGTGGTCATACGGGATATAAAACTACAAAGAGATTGTATAATCCCCTATAAAATAAGTAGCATATTGGTTATGATAGCGAACTCACGGCCGACGTCGTTTTTGTCGAATCGTGGGTTCAAGCTTATGAAGCAACTAAAGATCCGCCATGTAGAGGGGCTGAAGTACGTTAAATCTGTCGAGACTCCATGTCTTCCAGTTGACAGGGTGTGGAAGTTTGGAGAAGGAGGTGCCCGCTCAAGTGTCGTCTTCATCATGTGAAGAAGGTTCAAAATTACGAAGTTCGTCACCAATAACACTCGTGATGCTTCCAAGTTCGACATTAATAAATAATAATTCATCAGTAATTGTATAATGACCCAAGTTCTGCACTTAAACATTTTTTAATACATTTTTCATAGAATGTTTCAGAATTTCTCAGATATCCCGAATTATCTCATACTTATTATCACAATAAAATATTAATAAATCACGTCATGTGGGAGTTTCGTTTGACAATATAGGCTGACATCCGAGAAATTTCTACTAAAAGATTAAAACACTGAATTTATTGACTGATTGTTTGCTAACGTCAGAAGGAAAACAAGAGCTTTTTGCGACGGAGCTCGTAATTTTGAACCTCGGTCTAGTAACGAACACAACACCTGAGCTGGTACTCCCTCTCAAACTGCCCCACCATGCCAATGGGAGGACTTGGAGCTTCGACAGTTTTAACATGTATCAACTCCGCTGCATTGAAATAACATGTATTGGAAGAAACAGGACTCGAAGCCACGACTTGACGAAGCAATGCTTGCTTCAAATTCGCTACCATTAGACTACTGCATCCACAATAAAGCACTGAAAGCAATGCTTATTATATAATGTAATTTACATGTAATCTTATGAAGAGATCGGAAATTCCACGTAAAACAATTACCAATTTTTCGAAGAAAGTCCATTATTCAGAATATATGTTTTAAAAATTGTTTGTTTAATGTTTACCTCATAAATGAGATGATATTGTTTTGTTAAAATAAAATCGTTTATTTTTTTATAAATCAGGGTTGTTGCACGAAATGTCTGAAAAAAAAAAGTTCAAAAATAGTGAAATTTATTTGTTGTTTTTTTGCGTTGGCAGATGTTTTATGACTAGGAAGTGAAAAGAGAAATTGATATATAATCTAGCAACATCTCATGATTAAATACACAAACGACCCACATATCAACATTACAAAAACTGTGATCCTAAGTTGTGATTCACTCTTAAAATGAAAATTTTAACATAGGTTAAGGACGTTGAATGAAAAATTAAAGTAAAGGTCTTTATTTTTTTAAAATTAGAATGTAATCAACTCACTTATATATTTTGTTTTGATTTGATAAATGATATTCTGAATTCATATCCATCCTCTTGACCGCTAATGCAATCAAAAAATAAAT
Source organism: Nephila pilipes (assembly GCA_019974015.1). Taxonomy (NCBI): domain Eukaryota; kingdom Metazoa; phylum Arthropoda; class Arachnida; order Araneae; family Nephilidae; genus Nephila; species Nephila pilipes. The sequence continues at coordinate 51,518 of BMAW01053000.1, forward strand.
ATTTAAGATATTCCATTGGAGTAAATGCGATTTTAAACTCTCACTCCACAGGCAAAATTCTTTTTCTCTTTGACCCTTAATACTTCACATCAGTTTTAACTTTCCGTAAAATGTTTATTATTATTATTATTATTATTAGGGAACTTTACGATTTCGTAACTTTTAAATCAGTAGCTCTATTGGAATAAGTTACGAGTGTTTAAATGTGGCAGAAAATTTGTAACTAACAGCCTTTGTTTACTTGCAATAGATACATGCCCACGAAAACGTCCGGAACCTTTGCCTCATACATATGAATACAGGCCATAAGCAGATTCAGAAATGGGCAGGAAGCATATACACTTCTAATGAATATTTATGTAAATAAGGTAATCATTAACATTCGGTACAAATATATTTTGAGGCAAAAAAAATGCCACAAAAGGCACTTTGTATGAGTTTTTAGTAAAATAAGACTTGCATTCAATGAATTTTCAGTGAAAAGAATTTTATTTTGTTGATTAATACGAGCACATTGCAACGGTTTAAAAATGAGTAGGATTAGCAATACCAAGAGTTGCAAATACATGAGAATTTACCACAAAGTATAGTACACACAAAGTACGCATGCGCCAAACGCCAGTGACCGACAGCTGTTTAGCGTGAAGCCTTGTCTTTCGAATGCAGTGCTTCTCTTTTCTGTAGAAAAATCAGCTTACCCGCAGCCTTCATTCACATTAGAGATATTATTTATTGTTGTTGTTATTTCGCCGGAATAAAAAGTATTATGATAATATTTATTGGATTTTAGTGAGTTTAAGAATAATGAAGATTATAATTCCCCCAAATTTTATACTAAGAATATAAATAAAAATCATAATTTAAGCTTTAATGTATAAGAATTCTTGATGCAAAATGAGCAATAATAATAAAGTTAATAAGATTTCTAAATGTATTTCGTATAAAACCTATAATTGTATTTATCTCCTAAATTGCAAAATCTGCCGTTATAAGTACATAGATCCAACTTTGAAAACTATTAATATAAGAATAAAGTCTACATAGGTCTGACACTAAATACTTTAATAATTTTCAAGCGAATAATAAAATTGAAATTGGATACTTTCATTTACTTGGAATAGAAATTATCAAAATTACTTTAATCAACAATGTTAAGAATAAAAATGTTAATATGTTAAAAATGGATTTCTTCTATGTATAGTTTTGGTTTCGAAAATCATTTTTACTTAACAAACAACGATCGTATTATTGTTATAAAAGAGATTTATAAGAAATTTTTAATATTGATAAGGTTATTTATAATTTAAATTAATTACTTAGTTAAGTTAGTTTTAAAAGAAAGTTATATAATTTTAATAACAAAATTTTTAAACAAATCAAAATTTTACTACAAGGTAAGCGCGCAAGTAATTATTTAGTTAATATTTACTTGCATTATTATGAATACAGTTATATTGAATATAACAGTTTTATATATTCAGATATATTGATGATATAATCTTTTAAAATAATAATAATAAAGAAGAAAAACTATATTTATCTTTCTATTCGGCATATTTAAAATTATATTCAAAACTAATGATAATATTACTGAATATTTAGATATTTATTTAAAAACGGAAGATAATAGAATTTACGCAGTAACATTCAGAAAAAGAGAGATCACTTTAGCTTTAAGATTGATAAGATACTATTTTGGACTCATTCTTCAAGAATTAGTATGTTTAGGAACATTATTTATAATTATATTTTATGCAACAATAGACTCGTGAATAATTTATCTTCCAATAACACAAAGCTTGATTATCCTTTGAATTTTATTATTAGTAAATTAAAATATAAATAGAATAAAAAAAAATTGCTTTTTATTTATTTTTTGGACTTTATTCCATTTTTTGTCTGTTTAGTTTGTTTATTTTTAAAATGTATTTATTGATTCTTTCTTTTGTTCTCGTTTCTATTTTTTATTACTTTTTAATAATTTCTTCATTTTTTTTTTTTTTTTTCTTTTTCCTATTTTTGTATCAAATTTAATTATTTGTTTGATTTTTCATTCTTTCCGTTAGGTGACGTTACTATCCACTTCCGCTTTTCAATTTCTGCCTCAAAATAATTTAGCGTTACTTCGAGTTTTAACGTATTTTTTTGTACTAAATTCTTATGTTTATTCTTTTTTAATCTTTTCTGTCGTTATTTTCCAATTAGTTTATTCTTTGGTTATGAAATTTATTTTGTATTTATCTTTCGATTTAAATTGGTATTTTTCTAAAAAATTTCTTCTAATTTTTATGTTTTAAATTCTTTTTTTAAAGAATAGCAGCCTGCAATATTCTGCTGTTTTCTAAGGATGTCAGCCTCCATGGCGCAATCGGCTAGCGCGTTCGGCTGTTAACCGAAAGGTTGGTGGTTCGAGCCCACCTGGGGGCGTAAGTTTTTTGTCATCGCCTAGCATGATCGGAATAATCGGCTGCGAATTCTGATATTTTTTATTTTAATCTCAGCTGCGTAAATTTTTTTTTTTTTTTTTTTTTTTTTTTATTTCATACACGTGTTGCTCTTTATCTCATAATAGTTTTCAGAATAACGAAAATTAACGATTTAATTGTAATTAATTTTTATAAATCATTTTGTTGGCTATCAATCATTTTTCTTTTAAATGTTTGCATGGTCCATCCGGTTTTTTTTTTTTTTTTTTTTTTTTTTTTGATAACAATTTTTTAGGATTTTTCTTTGAGAGGGGGGAGAGATTTTTGTAATTTTTAGAATTTAAAACAGCGAGAGTTATTGAATCATGAATATTTAGATATTTATTTAAATGTCAAACATAAACATTTTTTTTTTTCTAGCTGGAATTTAAGTTCTATAAGAAAATCTTTGTTAAAATTATTTGACTTAATGTGTACTGTTAGGAAGAGTTGATTATTATTTAACGCAGCACTATTGTTAAAAATTTATTAAACCGCTATTCATAATTTTTACGTCGTATTAAAATCTCTTTATGTTATATTTATTTTATGCTCTTTATTTTAAAGTTTTGGACCATTTTTTATTAGTCTCTTTCCTGAATTTTTTCTAAAACTTAACTTCCTATAGCCCTGATAAAAAGAATTTCAAACTTCTTTTTTTTTTTTTTCTTTATGCTCAATTTTTGAATTCGCTCACTGAAATTTATGGGTTTTGAGTGCTCGATTTTATATTTATTATCATTATTTATACTCCTCTCGGCTTCATAATTCACAAAAATACTTATTTCTTAAAAATATAATGTTTCAAAGGTTTTGATTAATTTTACAAAAGAATTTAAAGAGAAAATAATTTGAACCGAACTCGGGATACGACCTCGAAGAAGCAAGACCGGGTGAGTGAGAGAGTGAGTGAGTGAATGGAAAGGTTATTGGCGCAAGAGCCAGGTGTGGCTATGCTGGGCCAAACAAGATTTAACTGTGGTCTAGACGTGAAAAAATTGAAAAAACAAAAAATTGCTTGCAGTAACGGGCTTATAAATCAATCGACAAACGAACAAAAATTTAATAAGTCATGTGGGAAATAAAAAAATTGATTTGATGATTGATTGTTTCATTGGCGACGCGCTGAGAAGCAACAAGAGGGCTCTTTCCATTGGAGCTTGTAATTTTGAACCTCGGTTAGTGACCAGGGCGAGGCCTTCGGTACCTCCCCTCTCCTAGCTGCCACACCACGCCAACAGGAGGACTTGGAACCTCGACAGATTTAACGTGCATTAGCCCCGCTACATAGCGGATCTTTTGTGGCATCAGGGTTCGAACCTACATGTTGACGAAACGTTGGCAGCAAGCCCGTGACCAGGACCATTAGGCTACCGTGGCCTTAATTTAAAGATACAGTAAAAGTATGTACCCATTTATCTGTGGCAACGGTTGCTAGTAGTTATGGTCGCAATTAACGGCCGGTGTTCTCTTCGTCGAATCGTGGGTTCGAATCTGGATACCATTAAAGACCCGCCGTGTAGTGAGGCTACACCACGTTCTATCAGTTGAGTGAGGCACGTTCTATCAGTTGAGGCTCAAAGTCCTCCCGAAAGCGTGGTGCGGAAGTTTGGAGAGGGTGGCGCCAGTTCAGATATTGCCCTCGTCACTTGACTGAGGTTCAAAGGCCCGTCGCCAATAGCCCCAGCGTTACTTCTCAGTGCGACGCTAAGAAAATAATGAAATCAAGATCTCTTTCTCTTTCGTGTCATTAAAATTTGAGGCGATCTTTTTTTTTTTTTTTTTGTATTTTTCGATGTTTAAATCCGAAATTGACTTCTATAATATCAAATAATTTCTTTTTTATCCAACTTAAAGTATTATAAACTCTTCATACTATTTCAAAATATTGTATAAGCTATGAAAAATAAAGAAAAAGTAATAAGAGTATTTTTTTCAAGCTTATTTATTATTTTTAAAAAAATTTTACGTAAACTTCGTATTTGTTATTTTTTACGTTTATTCCTTACAAAGCACAATTTATTCAATGATAAAGTTGATAGAAATATAAATCGAAGCATAACATTTAAAAAAAAAAAAAAAAATGTTGCTTAAATTGTTAGTACGGGTGAGATCTATCCTAATAATCTTAAATTGATACATTTTGAGACGCATTTTATTTATAAGGTATATGAAAATTGAAAACAGTAATGTTTAATTTCTATTAATGTTAATCGTAATGTTGTTTTTAAAAAATATTGAAATATATCAATCGAAATGTATCGAATCGAATCCTTTGTTTTTATCGAAACATTCATCTGTTTGCGTAGAAAATGTAAAATGAAAAAACACTAACAAAACACAATGTAAAAAAAGTCTCGGAAATCCTTCAAATATCGGACCAGAGCACTTCGGATTACCAAAAATGTCGAATTACTAGAAAACCACTAAGAAAACCCATTTAAACAGCAAACGTTATGTATTAGTATTTAAAAATAAGTGCAGTAGTAAACAAAGTGTCAAACATTCAAAATCACTAAATTACGAAAAACGTACTGTTTTGGTATTGAGAGATTACGTTATATTTCATTGAAGAATTGATTGGTTTTATGTACATCGCACTAGAAGCAACACAAGGGCAATTGGAGACGGATCTCATAATTTTGAGTCACGGTTATGGAAGAGGATGATACCTGAGCGGGCACCTCCTTCTCCTAACTTCCGCACCACGGGAGGACTTTGGCCCCGACAGATTTAACGTGCATCAGCTCCGGCTACACGGTGGGTCTTTGGCAGCCATGGCTCGAACCCGCGACTGAACGAAAACTGCCGGCCACGAATCCGGAACCCTGACCACTAGTGACCTCGGCCCCGGTCTTCAGTGGCATCAAGGCTCGACCCCGCGACTCGACGAAAACCGCCAGCCCGCGGGCGTGATCACTTGGCTACCGCGGCCCCGATAAAATAAGGGATTATAGACTTTGATGCACAAAATCCCACAAAAAACGATCCAGCAATCAAAATGTAAAATGCCGAATTATAGAGAGATTAGTGCATTTATATTAGATTAAGTGTACTTTTTCATAACACACGAATTCATTTTATAGAATACATATAAAATCTATTTTCGATTAAATCTAGCCAGAACATATGCATGTAGTTTAGTTTTTATTACCGTCGCACTAGAAACAACACGAGGGCTATTGGCGACGGACCTCGTAATTTTGAATCTCGATCAAGTGACGAGGACGACACCTGAGCTGGCACCCCCCTCTCCTAAAAAAATGCATGTAAAAAGCATGTCTTATTTTCAACATTTTTTGAGAAAATAAACATATACACAAAAACCAACTTTCTCTCAAAATTTGTGTTTGTTTTAATTAGGTTGCCACACTCAATACAGATGGTCATGAGTGATCCGACACGAGCATTTTTATCTAAATTTCTTACTTGATTATTTTCTTATAAAATCTTTTTGGAATGTTTCTGTTAAAATTATTTTTTAAAAAAAAAGTTGTGTGTCTAAGGAAAAAAAATTTTTTAATACAGTTCTCATTATAATAAGTTGTATTTATTTGATACTTGTGAAGAATTTTTGTTTGATAAATATGGAGTGAGTGAGTGATTTTGAAATTTTATGGCGCGAGAGTCAGATATGGCTATGCTGCGCCAAACCCGATGACACATAACAATTAAAACACAGCGCTAAGGTAACATTTAAAATTCTAGTGCGACAAATACGTGATAAAAATTAAAAACATTGTTAATACCTATGATGAATTAGCAGTTTAAATCAAAACGTAATCAGATCAGACTAAAATCAGATAAAATCGTAAAACATAATAAATTAAGGTCGAATCCGAGTTTTCTTTTGCTTCAAGAAGTTTATATATTCAATTTGATCCATGGCATCCATGAGCCAGGAATCATCCACATTGTATATTATACAATCATCGTCATCTCCGAGTTTAGGCGGTAGGGCACTTTTTTTTTGGTCTGTAGGCATTTATAGTTTTATGTCAACTTTAGGTTTACTATTTGTTCCAGGATGAGAAATATTTCGGAATGGGCGATTTACCTTATTAAGCTTTTTAGTTTTTGTTTTAAAATCAAGAGATGAAGGGGAAGGGAGATTTCGAGAAGCGGGAGGAACTGTATTTAGAATATTAGAATTTTCAGATGTAGCGTTTTTGAGAGGAACTATTGAAGGGAAAATATCCGCCTGAGAAGATGACGATGATGTATTAACTGTAGGCAGTGTAAAAGATGAAGGTGGCAATTTGGATGGAGAAGGTAATGGCTTAAAGCATTGAAGAGGTGGGCATACAACTTTTGTAAAATTAGGATCGGTTTGGGTGAACGTTGAAATAAAAGATTTAGCGGCATGAGCGTAAGTTTGAGAAAGTAGCGGAACTATTAATTTTCGGGCATCTATATATGAAATATTGCGCGTGCATTTTATTTACTGAATCTGTTTTTCCAATTTCCATTTGGGGCATATTGTTGAGTTAGAAGTATGAGATTGAGAACAATTAACACACTTGGGCTCCAGTTGGCAATCCGTGGAAGAGTGTCCAACAGACGCACACCTAGAGCACGTTAACTGTCCCCTGCAAGCAGTTTTTGAATGTCCGAACCTCTGACACTGGAAACAGTGCAGAGGATTCGGAATATATGGCCGGATATTGCAGTTTAGATAACCTGCTTTGATAGTTGAAGGCAATTGAGGACTATTAAAAGTTAAATTCATCGAGGATTTCCGCTTCGGATGCGCACAACAGGTCAGGTTCAGAAATTACGCCACGGCAGGAGTTGAGAGATCTGTGGGGAGAGACATGTAGAGGAGAATCCAGAAAGGCTTTAGCAGACAAGAAAGATTTGGTTTGTATAGCGGATTTGGTTTCTATAAGCAGGTCTCCAGATTTCAATTTTTTTACAGATTTCGGTTCACCACCTATACCTTGCAATGCTTTCTGAATAACGAATGGAGATTTTGTACACATTTCATTGTTTGGTAAAGAAAGAATTAAAAAGCGGGAACTTGTAGCTATTACATCAATGTTTGTAGATGTGGGTAAAACAAGGCCATTACCCAGGCACGAAAAAGAAGGCTCCATAGAAAAATAAAGGTATTCGTTCGGGAGTGCCTCCCCCCACCATGGAGCCCAACAAGGGAGGCAGTTACCGGATAACTAGCGATTGCCAGGCACGGCACTTACCTGAAGGTCACCCAGGATATAGCACTCTAGCATCAAGGCGAGGATCCACCGGGAAATCCGATGCACCCCTTATCTGCAGCACTAGCCCTACAGCAGAGTCTCTTTACGGATGAATCCACAAAGAGACTTACCATCAGCCGATCGACAGAATATGGAAAAGGCTCGGGTGGGATATGGAAAAGCTTAAGAATATGTCATCTAGATGAAGAAAAGAAAAAGGAAGTAGGAAAGTTATCACAAGCAGGAGGGTCGAAAAAAGAGAATGATCGCTAGGGTATCCCGGGGGCGCGTCATCCGTTTTTACAAAAGACAGTAAACCCCATGGGAAAGAAAAAGATCACTCAGGTCCCTCGGGTTCATGAATCCCGTTCTTACCAGAAGTAGGTAAGCTCCTGAGGGTTTGATAAATATGGAAGTTAACAGTTTATGGTAACAAATACATATATCAGTACTGTGGTAACAAATACATATGCCATCAGGATCTCTTATCTCAGGCATGAAATTTTTTTATAGCATTTAAAGATGCTACCGTAGGTTTTGGCTAAGTTTTAAAGAGACATTTCTAGAATCAAGAATTTTGTTCCTTCCTGAACGTAAAGGGAGCATTCCCTTTTAACTTTCACATATAACACTAATGCATTTTTTCTTCCTTTTAAAGTCTAAATTCCACCTAATTGGAAACAAATGATTGGTTATACGACTTTTTTTAAAAAAAAAAGTCAATCTGACATTTAAAAGGTTAGCTGCAGACATAAAAATTTTGAAACGGAAAGCTTTTTGAAAGAGATTATCGGAAACAATTCTTTCTTATAGATTTTGGCGACATCTATTGAGTGAAATTTCTACTAAATACGAGTATCTCAAAATCCATTATTACTCCATTTATCCATCCGAATAGTTTCAGAGAAATTTTAAAAATTCTTTTTTTTATATGTAACTTCTAGTCACCATCTTTACCTATATTTTATGTGATTTCAAAAATGATATGCAATATTGAAATCTAATTTGATTTCTTTTTTCGATTCTATTAGTGGTTCTATATGTGGTAAAGAAATATATTCGGATTCAAGATTTTTTAATTTTGAAACACTTCATGAATTCTTAGATTTTCAGTGTGTAAATAAACACAATTATGAAAAAATTCTAGCCACCATTTCATTTCTGATGTTACACCATTAGTTACCATTTCATTACTGATGTTAGTAATTCTGGATCAAATGTACACTTTCTGTTAAATATATAAGAGTGCTTATTCCGAAACAGAACAGAAATTGTTCATCAAATTTTAAAAGTTTTACCAGCCATCAAACTATTTTTGGATGCCTCAGCAGTTACACAGGTTTACTGAATTCTTAAAGTGCAAAGTAATTTTTAAAATTTTGTACTATATAACATTTTCCGTAACGTTAATAATTGTCTTAGAACTCATTACCACTTTGCATAATCTAAGGATTGTATATCGTAAGATAAATTTATATGTGCAACCAAAAATATGTTATCATTCAGTTCATTTTAATCAAATTAATTATAAGAATATTTTACAATATTGTAATGATTCCAATATTTATTTTGTTACTATGATTTTTCTGTTTTCTGGAGATGAACAATGTATAAATATTAATTAAAGAAGTATTACGGTTTTCTCACTTATTTTTCAACCAGTTTAAATTTTTCGATATTTGAAAATTTGTTAGGTAATTATGATTTTTAAAAGCATGCATAAAAGAGCTATTTATAAAGATTTAAAACTATTTCATTTTTTCAACTTAAGTCAATAAGTCCTATTTTTTTAAAAAAAATTTACTTCTTGCTTTGAAAATAAATATGCCATGAAAAATTTTACACCATTTTTTTTAAAAAAAAAATGGTTCTGAATACAATAGCACTGTTGAGAGTTTTTTACTATTTTTAAATTTATAATTAAAAATTATAAAAAAAAAAATTTAAATTGTTTACATAAAAATTCCTCAGTACCTATGTTGTGAAAAACAACTTGTCCTAGAGCTATTACAAACAAAATTATACAACTATATAATTTAAAGTTTCAGCTCATTTTCCAGTCATTGTGGGAATTTTGTGGGGGAGGGGTTTAGTAAATTAAAAATTATTCAAATAATAATATAACAACCAACACATACATGAATGTAAAATTATATAAGTCCAGGGGGCTGCAAATTTATAACTTTGTAAGTTATAATGGCACCATGAAATTAATATTAGCGTGATCTAATTCCTTACATACAGTTTGAAATGCCTCATGGTGCCATCTAGCGTCAAGGTACAGAATAATAAACTTGTACGTAAATTATTTTCCAACAGAAACAGATAGTTGCCTTCGATTTTAACGATCGTGTTCATTCACTGTGTCTAAAAACTTTGAAAAATAAACTTGCTGATTTAAAAATTAAAATTTTATTTAATCGTTAAAGCTTCAGCAAAAAAAAAAAGCTGTACCTGCCAGGGCTCGAACCTGGGACCTTCCGCGTGTTAGGCGGATGTGATAACCACTACACCACAGGTACCTACTATACTCGTAAAGGCTAAGTTATAAAAACTATGGATCATTTTCAAAAGGTATTGCGTACTTAGAAATAAGTACGTCTGCATTGCAAGTTTTTTGAAAAAAAAAAAATTTACAATCTTGTGATTTCCAAAAAGGTTTGTGCAACTACCTTGCTAACCAGATTCATTAAATTTTTCATATGAAAAGGATTCCGTGACAAGTAAGATGTAAAACGTACAACTCTTTATTCCCCCCCCCCTTGAATATTAATGTTCCTAAAAGTTAATATGAATGCAGTTTAGCGTAACCACCCTTGGCGACAGGAATTATTTGGCGATATTTTGCCAAATGTAGCTACCGTTTTCACTGAGGTGCCACATTAGTGCGTGGCAACCCTTTCGAATTTGACATTTGAATTTGGATTCCAGTTCAACAGCTATTTTTTTTATATATATATACCTCTCTCTAACCATGTTCCGCCAAAAAATCGCCAAATTAGGAGATTTTTCAATTCTCAGCAAGTGGTTACGCTAAACTGCATTTTCACCGAAAAACTGGATCAATGATTTTGTAAATATGTGCATGGCAATAAGTTTCCAATAAATTTTCACAAAAATGATTCATCTATTAAATTTTTCAATAAAACATTAAAAAAAAGTTATCCCCTCACAAAGATACAAAACTTTAAAAGATAAATTGAAGTGCATAATTCACAGCAAATCAAAATAATTAAAAGCATATGCTTTGAAGTAAGAAAAATTCAAACACAAAAAAAATATTGTATGTATATCAGTTGTACAATAAAAGAGAAATTGTTAGTCTAGGGATACTATCTTAGTTATTTCATAATTTCAAAGTCAATGAAATTTACTAATATCAGAGCTTGTTGGATATGTCAACGATGGTAATGATTGCCAGAAGAGTCAGATGTGGTTACACTGCGCCTAACAAGAGTGAGTGAGTGAGTGAATGTAAAGTTTATTGGCACAAGAGCCAGATATGGCTATGCTGCGCCAAACAAGATTAAGCTGTGGTCTAGACGTGAAGTTGAAAAAAAGGTAAAAATGGTTGACAAGAAGGAGGGTCGAAAATAGAGAAGGATCGCTAGGGTATCCCGGGAATGCGTCACCCATGTTTACCAAAAACAGTAAACCCCATGGGAAAGAAAAAGATCACTAAGGTGCCTCAGGGTCATGATGCCCGTACTTACCTGAAGAAGGCAAGTCCCTGAGGTCCCCTGATATAATCCCCAGGGGCAGGGTGCCCGGCTATACCCCCAGACGCTGGGTACCCATTTTAGTCGCCTTTTACGACATGCATGAGCTACAGTGAGACTATTCTGTCATCCCCGGTCACCACACGGGTCTGCGCCTAACAAGATGTAACTGTATTCTAGACATTTGAAAAAATAGAAAATAGTTAAAAATTGGTTGATAAGAAGAAAAGTCAAATTAGAAAATGATTGCTAGGATATTCTGGAGGTACATGACTCGAGTTTACCATAGATAGTAAATCCCAATGGAAAGAAAAAGATCACTAGGATGTCTCGGGGCTATGATGCCCACGAAAGGCACTGAGGGAAAAGCTTGCTGGAATTCCCCACCATTACTCAGATGTTCAAAATTAAATTAATAAAAATATACAGAATAACTTGAAAAATGTTATCTTGTTAATAGAATATTAATTACTCTTCAATGTAGGAACATTTGAAAGTGTCTAAATACAGATACAAAAGTGAAAAAAAGAGATATGTACGCTACTCCATTCTTACTGTTGATTATTTTTTAATTCTCAGACAATTTGTATTCAACTTATTTCAATATGAATGTTTTAAAAAGTATGAAAATTCCAAAAAAGAAAGAAAGAAAAAAGAACTCTAAATTACTTGCTTCAAAATTACTGTAACTTATTTTTTTTTAATCTAGAGATATCATCAATAATTAATCACTTTCATAAAATGTAATCATTTTTTTCCCTATGAATGGTTCAGTCTTGGATACATAATATAATTTTCATCAAAGTGAATTTCATGAGCATAGAAGTCAATTCATCAGATTTAAAATAATAAAACTGCACATTTCCCTAATTTTATTTGCCTACTTCCTCAATAATCACATCCAATTAATAACATCAGTAATGTGCATTTACTCTAACGTTTAAATACAAAAGCAACACAAAAGAACATTTTTCTTCTTATACCAAGCTTATATAACAATGCATACTTATAGAATTAACATTGTCAAGATATCTACTTTTAAGTAAAAAGTAATTAATATTACTTGAATGGATATATAGCTTCCTTAAAGAAGAATATTCTTTTTTTTAGAGAAATATATATCAAGCTTATTGACCTTTTATGGAGAAGAAAGGCAAGAAAATAGAGATAAAAAATTAGCTTTGAAAGGATAGCACAGGATTAAAGAACATTAATATTATTTATTATAGTTGATATTTACAATTTGAGAATACAAATTGCTTTACCAATGCTCTTCAGTTTTTTCACTTAATTACTAGGCTCAAAGCATTTCTTGCAAAATGCATTTTTTCATGCAATTATATAACTTTTCTGTTTCTATTTTGCACTACAAAAAAAAAAAAAAAAATGCGTCTTTACAATAGTAATATGTTTTTCAGCATAACATAATCTAAAAATAATTTCTGTTTTCTGTGTTTAGAACATATGGATTATTCTGCTTTTCTTATTTTGACTCATGGAAAATAATCTAATTTTTTAATATTGATATAAATATCAAACAATGCAATATACATACTGCACACAGTTATAAGTCCTATAATTTTGCTAATATACACAAATTCCAGGACCACCAAAATGGAATGGTAAAAGCTTGGTCAAGATATACTACACAGCTTGTTGATTTACTACAGAAAATATATTGCCCTGTCATCAATCATCATAGGGAGACAAGACATTTAATACATTAAAATACTTTATTGCAGTTTGTTTATACTCTTCACATACTTTTAAAAATATAGCAGTACCTTATTTATATAGCAGTACTAGTATATTGTATAAATATAGCAGTACCAGTAAATGATTTACATAAAATTCTGAAGGAAAATTACGCTGATGAGACACGAGAATTTTAGAATATTTACGCAAATGGAGAACATAGTGGTTACTGGTGTATAAAAAAAATTGAGAAAATGTAATGAAAAAGTAAGAATGTTCATAAAAAATGTGTTAAAAACAATTTTAAAAAATAGCTAATTATTCTTAGAATTCACATGTAAAATTGAAAAATAATTATTATTAACTATTGACAATTATTCAAAGCTAAAAATATTTATTTTTTCCTTTTACACAATTCTTGGGTTTCACATATGTATAAAGAGTGATTGATTCTAAATTTTATTTTCAAGATTAGATTCATGGATTTTAATACAAGAAAATTTAAAATTTAATCTTACAATAGAATAAAAATATAAAATTAGACATTAAATTATAAAACAATAATTTACAAGATAAAATATTTTTATTTACATAAAAAATAATGCTGTACACTTAGTATCTTAGTCATAGCAATCCATATTTTAGCTTAATGTTCTTTCTTGATTCCTTTCTTTCTATGAAGAATTCATCTTGTTTCTTTATTCTCCTCAGCTTTGCTTTAGCAAACTTACCGCTGCTCAAAAAAATATATATTCTCAGATAATAAAACACTAAACATATAAGACTACACTTTAAATTATTTTATTCATAAATTTATAATATTAATAATGAAACAAAAAAATTAATGCACTATGAAGTAGTTTAAATTCATGTCTTCTTTTCTTGGAATTGAATCAATTTTGGTTTGGCATTTTTTGGTAAATACATATTTTGTAATATATAATAAAATCTTTTTTGTGAAAAATATATGAATTTGAATAATTCAAAATCAACAATTTGAAAAATTGTAATATTGGTTTATTACTCAATATTTTTACAGACAACTAATCAGCATCATGGTTTATTTTACATTAAAATATGTATCAGATTTTTTTTTTATTAGAATATAGTTATTCAAAACAATTTACAATATAATCACTAGTCACTTATAATTAAGAAGTAAATGTATAAGAAAAAAAATATCCTAATATGTTTAAAACATAGTTGTAACAATAGTCACAGTTTATTATTATATGGACTTATAAAAAAAAAAAGGTTTACATGAGTTATCCATTAATGCTTAGGCACTAAATTTTCATATGCAAAAGAGTCATAATATATATATATATTTTTACAAACATAATACATTTAATTTGCAAATCAATGTATTTTAGTTATTGAATAACAATGTTGGAAAAAATTGTAAGCATTTGAATTGATTCATAATGAATATTAAAACAAACTAAGAATAATTAAATGTAACTAGCAATAGAGATACACATATTTTATCAGTACTGTATTGGGATTTTTTTTTTTTTTATAAATGTATGAAATTTTCTTATTAATAAATACTCCTATCAATATTAATTACAGAAGGCCAAGGATATTTATAAAATTTTTAGTATATTAAGATTTAAGAAAAATATGTATAGAAATGGGAAGCATAATTGGAGATTTTTTTTAAAATCTGTTTACTCAAACAAGGGAATCAATAATAGGTTATATTCCATTAAGACTACATACTGCAATTTTTTTTTTTTTTTTTTTTTTTTTTTTACAGAAATCTAAATAATGCTAATTATTTCAATTTAAACAGAAAATTGAACCTATATGTCAAATTAAGAAAATATTTCAATATTATAGAATAACAGAAGTTGACAAAACAGTACTAAATATGGCAAAAACAAATTTTTGTAAATTTATTGAGTATTTAAATCTAATATACTACTTGTGAAAACATGTTTCCAATTTCTAAAGATCAATAACTCAATTCAGAACCTTTTTGTAAGTTTATTCAAAACATATCAAAATAAAGAATAAACTATATTTTATTACAAAAAAGATTGAATACATATTTACTATAACATAACATAAATCAGATATCCTTAGTAAAAATTCATTCATTGAAAAGTATAAGAGTTTCTTTCACACACACATATATATTTGTTTCCTTTTAATCATTCACACACACACATATATATTGCTATCTCAAGCAAATTTATACTGATATTAAAATGTGTTCCTTTACTTCTCAAGAAAGATATTTATTTCAATCATTTTTATCATTAACTATAGATATTCGTAAATATTTAATTTTACAGAATTTAATTATGAAAAATTCAATATTCATGTAATCAAATACATAACATAATGTAAAATTTCATAAAGGAATAAAATACTTAATAGAAGCAATATTATCAATATGATGGAATACAACTGTATATGTTTAATAATAAAAAATATTTTCTTTAGTATAAATAGATTATTTTCTAACTACTTTAGTTACACATTCTTTTCTCTTTAATATTTTTCTCTATTAGAAATTTATCAAAAGAAGTAAAATTTATTCCAAACTTACTGCTTTGTTTCTTTAGCAGCTTCACATTTTCGATATAAATGATCTCCACTAAAGTACAGAAAAAAGGAAAGAAATGCAAGATTAATAAAAATTAAAACTTAAAAAATTTAAATATACATTATGAAAAACCTTTTCTATACCTTGAATCAAATGACTGAGAAATGTCTTCAGATTGGAAACGTCTTTCTCCAGTTTTATTTATTTCTTGACAAACATTAAAAGTTTCTGCCTTAAATGAAAATTGCAACATGAAAGGAATATTATAACAAAGTCAAAGATTAGATCATCAGTTTTGAACAGAAGTATTTGAATTAACAAAAATTAAATGTACTATGTTAACACTAAATTTTCTGGAAAAAAAATAGGAAAACTAATTTTATCTTTGCTAATATTAAAAATCCAAGGGCTGTAGTACAAAATTTGCTCTTAATTTATAATAGGTTTCTTCTTAATAGCCATTATGTGATATATATATATATATATATATATATATATATATATATATATATATATATATAACCATCAATCTACAGACATTTTCCCTCAAGATTCTTTGCACTCTGCCTCCCAAAACTTAAAATTACAAAGGAACAAAATTATAACTTTTTAAAAATTCCTATAATTATTACCTCTTTCTTTAGTTGATGTTTCCCTTAGAACTCTGAAGTTGGATACCTTGAGTCATTGCTTTATGTGCCAGGTAATGTAACCTAATTGAAAAGGCTTTAAAAGAAATGATTTTTTCTGTTCACCTCCATTACATACTATAGAAAAATCACATGGTTCATTTTGTCTACATATCAACAACAAATGTCAAATGAAAGAAATGCACAACAGTCCAAAGAGCACAATGTATGGTACCAAATACTCATACATTATCTTCTCTATATAGCTCACAGGCTTAAATACTATCAACTGGCGCTATGTTGGGCAATGTTTTTCACTTACAATGATCTTCCCCCCCCCCCCCCCCCCCCCCCCCCCCCCCCTTTTAAAAATAGAAACAAAAGTGTACATATAATAATTAAAAAACTGCAAAAATAAATTACAAGCTGATTTAAAATGCCTATTATTTTATCTCCCCCCCCCTCCTTTTTCTAGTTTATGACCATTGTTATCCCATTGTTCATCTTTATAATCATGTTTTAGATTATGGAAAACAAGGTTTTGAGTTCACAAATGACAAAAAAATGAATAAGTAATCTGGAAGCATAAGAATGAAGAAATATGTTAGAAAATACATGTTAATTTTCTTTTTCAAGTTACATCACCATGCTTTTTTTTTCTTTTTTAAACATTCATTTTTCATTAACATATAGTTTTCATTAATAACCTTTTGAACATTAATATAACTAATAAAAACAGAATTCAATTAATGAATGGCAATATTTTTATTACAAAGAAAAAAAGGGGGGAAGAGGGAAATCAGAGCTGTAATTAGAATTAACAGATGTGTATATATATATATATATATATATATATATATATATATATATATATATAATATAGCAATGCAGTATTCAGAGAATATAAATTTTTGATCTTCAACATTAAGGATTTTGGTTTTTCTTCAAAGCCAACTACTTGACCAATTTTTTTATTTGAAC
>BMAW01053000.1:73650-96878 GCA_019974015.1 Nephila pilipes
AAAAAAAAAAAAAAATCTGAACTTGTGTTCTTAGACTAACAATAGACCACTAGACATTTGATACAGTTAACTGGATTGTCTTGGAATTCACTTCAGCAAAATTTAACAGAAGATTTGGGAGTGGGAAGAGTCACTGCAAAATTTATGCAACAAGTTCTTACTGATCAGCAAAAAGAGCTATCTGAGTATGGCAGACAATGGCATGATAACAGCTATTTTCAGATTTTTTTTTTTTTTTTTTTTTTTACCTCTCTATGTTGTTCTATGTTGAAAACTTATATCAGTAGATAAAAATTAGGAATATGACAAGATTATTAAGTTATATGAGATAACTGTTAATTTATCCATCCCTTTATAATTTAGAAGACCATAAATTAAACACCAAAATCAGCCATTTTAAGCAAGTTTTTTTTGTGTTTTTTAAAATTTTACCAGTAAATTAGTGGTTAACACATATAAATATGTAACAAAGTAAAGTAAATTTTTGAGCCAATATTCATATCATCAAATTATTGCAGTTTCTTTGGCATGCAAAAGATAAAATACATAAGGAAAAAAAAATTAATAAAATTTAGTGCTAGTACTTTAATTACAAATATAGAGGAAGTCTTTTCAATATTACTTACCATTAGGTTTATGATTTAAAAAAAAAAAAAGCTAACTATTTTTGTATTTAGAAAGTTGGTTATTATTTTCAGTACTGGGTTTTACACCAATGAATCTTTGAATTTCAATTGTTTTCAGAATTTTTATGCAAATGTTTTGAACATTGTTTCTAATGAATGATTTCATATGAAAATATTCTTAGGAGCTATGCCATATAATCAGTTTTTCATCAAGGCTATTCATGTACCTCTATAAGTATGCATATTACCAGTTTGAGAAACATTAATATATAACAAAAAAAATTTAAAAATAAAAAGTCCCAAACTTAAAAAATAAAAATCATTAAAAATATCAAAAAATACAAGAAAAGTAAAATGCAATTAAGATCTTTTGCAAGAATTAAAAGAGTGTTTATAGATTTGTCAACAAAAAACTTCATTTAGTAGATATTAATTTGTGCATCGATGTATATCTATGAAAGAAATATAACAATATTTAAAAAATATATAAATTTATCATCTGAAGTAAAAATCATATGCTAATTTTCACAAAATTATGAAGAAAGAGTATCAGTGCATCAATTACTTTAACAAATATCTTTTTTACTGTATCAGGTGATATTAATTCAGGGTCTGCAAAATCTTTGGAGCTCTCGAGCCTCACACCAGTCTGGGGGAAAAAAACAGAAACGAGAAACAATCCTTAATAAAATTACATTTGCACTCAAATTAAATATAAATAATAAAAGATCATTCATAAATGGATGCCAGTTAAATGTGTTAAATGTGATATAGTTTTAAATGTTCCAAATTTCAAAAGATGTAAGAAAATAAATATGATCTGTTAATCTACCAACATCGCAATACAAAAATTGAAGAAAACTTCAAATAATAAACATGTTTCCCAATAGCACAGTGGTTGAGATTTCACCTGCCTCTAGATAGGTTGAATGCTCATATTTGCATCACTTTCTTTTCTTCTTTTTTTTTCTTTTGTATTGCAGAAAGCTCAAACTTTTATATAACTATTAGCAAAATACAGGGTGGCCATAATTAAACTGACAGTGCTCAGAGAGCTCTGTAGCATGGTCTAATTGCAAGAATTGTGCCAAACATAGTAAGAAGATTAAACAAGACAGGGACAAAGGATTCTGAGAAAGAAATATTAGTTCCAAAAGCCACTATTAGGGGAATATGTGGTGTAATTGATAAGAGTTTTAAAAAATGCAGAATCAATACTGAAATAAAACTACCTTTAATTTATCACATTTAATAAATTAATTGAAAATGACAACAATTTTATATTTGTGAAAAAAATACATTAAACATTGAAAAAGTTTATCTGCAATTTCACTAGTTGAGTCCCAAGGAAACCAACAGAAGTTAAAGTTCTTTATTCTAATTTTACATTATATCATTTGGCAAAGTGTCATCTTTTTGGGTTTTAAAAGGCCATGTGTTACTTTTCAAAAGAATTGGACAGTCAGTTAAAAGCAATAATGTCTTCTTTAGTCGAGTGTGTCTTACTAGTCAATTTTTTTTACCTCAAACAGTGCAACACATCAGCTACTCTTCGTGTTCTTAGAAAGCATAAAAAAATGTGTAAAGATAACAGTTCTGTGTCAGTTAATGGTTGTGAAGTTTGAGGGAAAAAAGGTTCAGTCAGGCATGGGATGAAAACCCATACCACAGGATACAATTGTAGGAGTTTTAAAAACAATAATTGACAGAGCACAAGAAAATATTGCTACCTGCTATGTTGAAGAACAATATATCATAACTGTACAGAAAATTCCTCCTGACATGTTTTCTGCTGTTGTGAATACTGTGCACAGAAGGCAATATGTGGTCTATAAAAAATGGCAACTACATTGAACCTGATTTGAATGTGTCAAAATAAAAAGTACTTTTATTTCAGTATTGATTCTGCATTTTTTAAAACCTTTTCAATTACACAGTGCCACATATTCCCCTAAGAGTGATTTATGAAACTTTTTTTTTTCATGGAATCCTGTCTCCCATCTTGTTTAATTTTCCTAATACATTTGGTGCAATTCCTGAAATTAGATCACTCTACATAACACTCTAAACACTATCAGTTTAATTATGGCCACCCTGTATATACATAAGAGAAAGACATCTTTAAAAAAATTAAGTTGTCTATAATTTTTACATTGCTGAAATTCTTACCTTCAATTGAATCATTTAATTCAAATCTACAAGGTAAACAATCAATAACTAAATCAGTTTTTTTTTTTTTCCCCATTGTTCTATCAATTCTGAATGAAGATTAATATTGAAATAAAAAACATTTGCAATCGCAATGATATAATTTTTAAAATTACATACATTTCTGCAGCATAAAACACAGACTCAATAAAGCTTGAAAGTTATTTTAAAAGCAGTATGGATTTTTATATCTTTTTAGATAGTTGAGAATCAGTTTTATTTTAAAATCATTGCAAAGGGGACACTTTTTATTGTCTTCAAATGAATAAGCAACTGATAATTTTATATTTTTATTTAAGGGTGAAAGGGATAAGAAACAGATAACTGGTTATGTTTTTAATTTAAACATAATTTTCAAATTTAATGAATAAAATTTAATTAATTCTTATTTTACTTTTCTCCTTATTTGTATTTTAAATAACCTTACAAGAATGATGAAATTTGATACAGTAAAAATGTTAACTTTTATTAGTATATTACACTTTAATAAAGTTAGAGGAGTCTGAAATTAATAATTACATGGAAGCTGTTTTATTACAGTCCCATTACCTTATTACTGGATTTCTTAAAAATTAATAAATTAAATTAAATATCTTTTAAGTATTTCAATATTGTTAAAATAATCAAGGATAATAAGCTTCTTTAAATAGGAATTTTTGTTAAAAATAAATATAAATTATTTACGTAAAAGGTTTTTCATTGTTTTATCTTAAATTTTAAAGATTTATCTGCTTAACCAAAACAACGTAAGGTTACAAAAATTACTAATAGAAAGTAAAAACATGTTACATAATTTAGAAGCATTTTGTATACAATTTTACATTTCACTTACTTTTGTATTTATAACACTAATTCTTTGAGTTGCTTTATTGAAAACATCACACCACCATGCAGATTTTAAAAAATTTGAATCATCATGCCCAATCTAAAAGAAAATTATGAGTATTTTTACAAAAGAACTTTTAATGTTTATAATTAAGGGTACTTTTCTATTTTGCAGGCGCATATCTCACCAAGCAGACTTTATTGGCAACAACACACAATATACACATATTCCGTTTGGAGTCAATTGTATCATTTTTGGTGATTTTATCACTTGTGCAGGCAAAATGGAAAAGTATCTAATTAAGTTTAAAGGAATTTCATCATTAGCAACAACAGAAATTAATCATTTATCAGGATTGTTATGAAACTTAGTCCATTTTTTTAAAGATCTTAGAATTTTATTACTTTTTTTTTTTTCAGATTAAACCTAATAGATTCAAACTCAAAATATCATAGAATGCTCTAATAGAAGTAAAAAATATTTAACCAATAACTTTTTTTAAAAAATTCAATATATAATATATGCATACCTAAATTTAAATTGATTTTTGAGAAACAAATCTTGATTTTACCAAAATGCAAAAAACGACAAGAAAATTCAGTGAATGTGTTCATAAACAAAAGACTGTATTTAAGTCAGGGGTTTTAATCAGGTTTAAATCAGTTTATTTTCCTTTAAAGTAATATCTACCAAGAATTAAACACTTTTGACAGTCACTGTACAATTAATGAAAATTGAAGACAAAATCCCTTTTCAGTATTGCAAGGAGAATCCTCTTCATATGCCTTTGAATGTCTTGAATATCTGAAAATCATTGCCCTTACTGAGCCTTTTTCAGATACAAAAACAAAATGAAGTATGGTGGGGCAAGATCAGGTTAATATTATCACATAGATATTGAAGCAGGTAAAATTGAGCACACAATAGATAAGTTAAAAACGATATTTATTAGTAGACCAAGAATGGCTACACTTGGTTGAGAATTTTCTTCGACTGAGAACACATGAATTTATATATTACATGAGAATATTCCAGAGCAGTGTTCTGGAAACAAAAAGAATATTCTGGGAGGTTCTAGAAATTATAGAAGATAACAGAGAACAATTAAACAAAACATTAACCTGAATTGTTAATGTTGTCGGCACTGGGTTTTGAACCCAGGAACTCTCGGTCTGTAAACGAGCGCTTTATGTCTGCACCATCAGTGCTTGTACGCTTTGTGATAATATGATAGAAGACCTAAGCATACAAGTTCTCTACTAGCTACAGCTACTGAGTGACAGAAACCAATTGCGGGCAGGGATTATTATGGAAAAGGTAGGAAAAGCCCGCAGTAGTAAATTCTGGACATCAAGACAAATGCTTAGCAATAAATGTACCAAAATAATCTTGTATTTGTTAGCATTCTCATTAATATTTCTTCTGAAAAGAATTATTTAAAATAAGACAATTGTTCTCAAAGAAAGCAATAAGCATTTTTTTATTCTTCATGTTTCAATATGAACATTCTGGCACAGAAAATTAGGGATAAGACAATTGCTTATAGGTTTGTTTGGATTTTTTTTCTTGAGACACCATTTTCAATCTCCAATCATGATAACAGGTCAATTGAAAAGTCCCCGGCCTGGCACAAAGATGGCGCTACTAGAATTAAATCCATATGTTTTTTATTTAGCCCTAACCCTCAAAAGATGCGTGTATAAATTTGACAGCTGTCGGATCTTTAGTTTGTGAATCATTTTGAGTGAAGCAACTTTTGTTATTGTGAAAAAAAAATGGATAAAAAGCAATTTCGCGTGTTGATAAAATATTGCTTTTTGAAGGGAAAAAATAAAGTTGAAGCAAAAACTTGGCTTGATGCCGAGTTTCCGGACACTGCCCCAAGAAAATCAACCATCAAGGATTGGTATGCTAAGTTTAGACGTGGTGAAATGAACACCGAGGTTGGTGAACACAGTGGACGCCCAAAAGAGGTTGTTACCGACGAAAACATTAAAAAAATCCACAAAATGATTTTCAATGACCGTAAATTGAAATTGAATGAAATAGCAGACACTCTAAAGATATCAACTGAACGTGTACATCATATCATTCACGAATATTTGGGTATGAGAAAGCTCTGTGCAAAGTGGGTGCCGCGCGAGCTCACTTTTGACCAAAAACAACGACGAGTTGATGATTCGGAGCAGTGTTTGAAGATGATCAAGCGTAATAAACTCGAGTTCTTGCGTCGATATGTGATAATGGATGAAACATGGCTCCATCATTTCACTCCGAAGTTCGATCAACAGTCATCCGAGTGGACTGCACACGATGAACCCGCTCCAAAGCATGGGAAAACGCAACAGTCGGCTGGCAAGGTTATGGCGTCTGTATTTTGGGATGCGCATGGAATAATTTTCATTGACTACCTTGAAAAAGGAAGGACCATCAACAGCGACTATTACATAGCGTTATTGGACTGTTTGAAGGACGAAATCGCCGAAAAACGGCCGCATTTGAAGAAAAAGAAAATGCTGCTTCACCAAGACAATGCACCGTGTCACAAGTCAGTGAAAACGATGGCAAAAATCCATGAATTGGGCTTCGAATTGCTTCCTCATGCACCACATTCTCCAGATCTGGCCCCTAGCAACTATTTCCTGCTCTCAGATCTTAAAAGAATGCTCGCTGGGAAGAAAATTTCGTCGAATGAAGAGGTGATCGCCGAAATTGAGGCCTATTTTGAAGCAAAGGACAAATCGTACTACAAAAATGGTATCGAAAAGTTGGAGGGTCGCTATAATCAGTGTATCACCCTTGAAGGGAATTATGTTGAATAAAAAAAACTAATTTTGCCAAAAAATGTGTTTTACTATGATAGGCCGGGGACTTTTCAATTGACCTGTTATGGTTTAAAAAGTTTCTCTCTTGATCTCTCATAGTGATAAAATCTTCACAAAACCAAGACAAGTCTGCAACTGATCTGTTAAAGTATGGAGTACGAAATGGCCCGCAAACCACTTATTCAAATTTTCAATCAGTATAAAGTGGACACTTTCACAGTTAATACCGAGTAATTTATTACTCCTCGCACAATTGGGCAACAATCCACAACCTTCAATTTTTTCATCACTACGAGAAGTCATAGGCAGAAAAAAAAAAGCTTTAAATTTGTACACTGTTCCATTTTGGTATTACATGATCTGTCACTGCTTCCCATTTCAACACCAGAAGTTACTAACAGAATTTCATAACATATATATATACAACATCTTTAAATAGGTTTCGAAATCTTACTTTCCCGCTTTTACATTCACTCATATTTCACATGTTCAAGTCATGATGCCATTCACAGAATTTTAATGTTATACCTTGTATGTTATTGTAATAGATAATTGGTAATTGATATATCATAAGAAAAATGATAAAAACCAAATATTTACAGCAAAATTTTTCAATTTATTTAATTTAAAATTAAATTTGAAAAAGTATAATACTGTTAAGTGTTCTAAAATACCAATTATCAGCCTTCTCATGTCCCATGAAAAATATAGATTTTTTTTCGACATTCAGAACAAAAGAACTAATGAATAAGTGAATGATAATCTATGAACATAATAAAATAATTCATGATAATAAATATACAAAAGCATGTAACACTGCATAGAATGAAAGAAATAAAAACGTTACAAATTACAAGTATTCAGATAAAACTTAATAATTCAGTATATTGGTATAAAATTGAAAGTCACACAAAATACAAGAGTCATGATATATAACTGACTTAGGCACTTTTACGTTAAAGAGGGCCGTTGGCGATGGTTAATTTTTTTATTTCCCGCTTAATGGGAGCTATATCATCAGGAGAAAGGAGAATTCGCACAACTCGATTTGGCGATTTTTTTTACGGCCTCCTATAACGGAAAAGTACCCTGACTTATTTACAGGAATCGTTACATACCCCATGAGTATCATTTTTCAACTTGGTTTTGATGGGCTTTGTAATTCCATTTTCTTCTTTTCCTAGACCTTTACCTTTAAAATTACATTCACAAATGTTATACTCTTTATTAAATTATTTTAAAATATTATTATTATATCCAAAAAAATTTAAAAATTCATCAAGCTCAAAATTTATATAAATTTTAGTTGAACAATTATAAGTTTCATATTTCTAATTTTTTTCATTATAACACTTTGATAAATTTTTTCAAAAAGTTAAGCAAAATATTACCTTCACTCCAGCCATATTTTTCCAATTGTTTACGAGCAAAACCATTCATATTTCACTCTTATGAATTCGCTTACAGAAATAAAAAGAATTAATTGTTTGATTGATTGTTTGATTTTATGTGATATAACATAACACAAAAAAAAAAAAAAAAAATCTCAGAGCGCTGCCTGTTTGCGAATTTGGTACATTGTGAAACTTTATGAATGAAATTTATAGAGAGTGAAATCATATAATGTGCCTAAAAATTAAAATAAATTTTCACATAAGTATAGGAATGTTTATTGATATATATTTTTTGTTCTCTCGTAATTTGTTTAAATCAGTTACGCTTCTCACTGCAACCGAATATATATGTTTTGATCATTCTCATGTGATTTGAACATTGTCATCAGTAACGTAAAAGTTACATTACTCTGTAATAATTTTGCCTTTGGTGAGTGGTAGAAAATGGAAAAGAATCTTCACAAAGTTTTAGACGATGTAATGAGCAAACCGAATGTTACAGGTGTCCTCTGTGCTGATGAAAATGGTTTATGTTTGGCTTCTAAAGGTTCGGCCGACAGTTCTACTTCTGGAAGTCTCGTAAATCTAATGCAGTATGCAATGAAAATTGAGCCATCAAATGTTCCTATAATGAGATTAGAATCTGAATCAAAGGACATATTAATTCGAAGTGATGGAGGATTTACACTGGCAATTATAAGAAACAATAAGAAATGAAAATTGTGACTTTATTGTACAGTTTGCTATTCCATGTGAAGATAAGGCATAATATGCATTATGACACGTTCACTCCTGCTTATGTCTTACCACGATGTTATTCTAATTTATATTAGTTTATTCTGTTTGGATGCTTACTTTTAATGTGAAATTATGGAAAATTTATCTGGAAGGATGTGTGAGAACTTGTAATTACAGTAAATTTGATGTATAAAACTTACTCTGAAACAGTTACATTTCCTTGTTGTCTTTCTGATATCTTGTTAAGAAATAGTGAATTATTCAACTTAAAAATAAATTTATACATCTAAAGAATTTTTGTAATTCTATTAAAAGTAGTAATGTAAATATGAAATTGATTCTAAATAATTATAATAGTGTTTCTTTTAGTTGATTTTATTTCATTTCAGCTAAATTTTAATTTCTTCCTTTTAACTCAATCTTCCATACTGGAATACTAACTTTAAAAATAAAGTATGTAGTTATATGTGTATATTAGCTATTTATGTTATATTGGATGTCCATGTGTCTTTGGAAGAAAATCATAAAGCTAACTTAATTCTTGTTATATTATACATAGATATTGTCAAATAATTTATAAGTATAATTATTTTCAAATGTGACATGTTTTTTATTGTGTGTGTGTGATTGTTGAAATTAAAATATTTTTTTTAATTGGTAATTTTCCTTTTTAAATTGCTATCTTTCTAGATTTTTTTTTGTTTTTAATTTCCTGTATACTCATGGCTAGCCTTTAATATCACCCGCTCAAATTTTTCGCCAAAAAATATCTTCAAGTTTGGTGATAAATTATAGTTTGTGGCAATCCTTACCATATGCCATTGGATAGCACTCTAAGCAATACCCAAGTTTTTAAAAATAATTTTTTTTTTGAAAAAAGAAAAAAAATTAAATTACGAAGTTCTGTAATTGTTTCATAAAAGATATGCAATCCTATCATTAAAAAATTAGGTTCACTATACCTTGTAAATTGTTTTCTGTATGATGAGTAAAATATTTTGTATATATATGTATGGAACATTTTTTAAAATGGTACCTAATTACAAATATATCTAAAAAATCATGTCCATATTCAACTGAAAGGGGAAGAAAAACTTTTTGAACAAAACAATTCATTAATAGTTCAATAAAATGATTGAAATATTATTAGGCTCACATAATTTCTAAGTTTTAAAAATAATTTTTAAAATAAATGTCACAAAAAGAAAGAATCTTAAATTCAGCCTTTTATTTTCATCCTCGTGCCCCAATACCCTTAAAAGTGCCATTAAATTTAAAGTGGGTTTTTTTTTTTTTTGAACATGAAATTTCTTTGAAAATTTTGATGGTAACCCTTTTTCAAAATATGATACTTGGTACCAAAAAATAGCGTTAAATTTGTCAGGTAGGCATTACTGAAGCTGCTCCTAGGAAGACTTTATTTAATTTGTATAATTATTACTTTTCAAATGTAGTGATGTTTTCTATCTTTTGACAGATTAGGTCTGATGACCTTATGCAACAGGATCATTTTGGAACATTGATCTGTTGGTCAAAAGATAACTTATCCAGTTATTTTTTGCGGTACTCATAGCAACAAGACCCAAAGGGTTTCCTTCTTGGGCCAATTATTAAGGTGTTGTAACTTCTGTCATTGTTGAAGAGAACTGTTGCAAAACTTTCTTACGAGGAATAAAACAATCAGAGTAGTAAATCTATTACAACTGCATAGTTTAAAATAATTTTTTAGTGTGTTCTTGTATGTTTTATCAATGTTTATAATGATTTTTTTTATATTTAGGTATGATCATCTCTGGATAATATAGTTTTAAATCTTCTTATTCCAAATGTATAACTCTAGCAATGCTTCCCAATTAACAAAATGGTAAATTTTAAAACGCAAAAGAATCGTAGTACTTTGAATTGCAATATCAATCATTTGTGTAATAAAAATAGGAATCATTTATATATGTTAAATATCTAAACACATGATTAAAATTTCATGTCTTTTATTATTATAAATAGTCATTTCTTTTTTATAATGAAATGTAATTGTGTTTCAGAAGTTGAAAAATGAAATACTGTCTTCTGTTACATGTCTAAAATAGCATAACTATTTAGTTTGTACATTATTGGTTATCTGATTGTGGTTCAAACCAGATCCATCACCAATAGCCTATTGTATAGCTTTAATATAACAGTAATTAAACCCAATTCATTTTCATTAGAATTGTGTACTCATTATATTCTATAAAAGATATCAATTTTAAGTAGTCAATATCTTTTTACTCAAATAATAAGTTTAGTATTGTTACTCACCTATTATACCTTTCTAAAAAGATAAATTCCTGTACAAAATTTTGAGCCATAGTCAAATTAAAGAGATCTGGATATTTCAATTGATACCTCATTTTCAGAATTGCCATACATTACTTAAGGACACCAATTGTCATGTGATTGTGTACTTACACTCTGAGAAACAACACAGGGGCAATTGGCAATGGACTTTATAGTCTTAACCTCGGTCAAGTGATGACTACACCTGAGCTGGCTCCTCCCTCTCCAAAGTAAAGTGTATGGTGACTGGGTATGAAAGAATAGTCTCACTGTAGCTCATGCATGTCATAAGAGGTGACTAAAATGGGAACCCAGTGTCTGGGGATATAGCCAGGCCCCCCTTTACTGGGAATTATATCAGAATCTCAGGGACTTGCCTTCTTTTGGTAGATTCAGGTATTATGACCCTGAGGCACCCTAGTGATCTTTTTCTTTCCCTATGTGGTTTACTGTCTTTGAAACACAGGGGACGTGTCTGGGATACATTAGATATCCTCCTTCTTGTCAATCAAAATTTTACCTTTTTTCTTTTCATACATCTAGATCACAGTTTTACACTTTACTTTATTTGGTGCTCATGACCACATCTTAACTTTTACACTGTTACAAATTACTCACTTATTCATTGAATTCGCTATAATAATCATTCAAACGTCTAGATCACAATTACACTTTGTTTGGTGCAGCATGGCCAACTCTTCAGGCTCTTGCACCATAAAACTTTACCATCACCTTCTCCATAGCTCAACGGGACTTGGGACCTCAACAGATTTAAAGTGCATCAGATCCACTACGTGGTGGGTCTTTAGTGACATCAGGGCTCGAACTCATGACTCGATGAAAACTGCAAGTCTGATCATGACCACAAGGTAACCACAGCTATACAAGGACACTGATACACACTTGAATTTGAAGTGTAACATACCTTTTTCATTTTTCTACACAATTTTTTTTTGTTTGATAAAAATAGGACTTGAAATCCACAGCTCTGACTTACTGCAGTCCAGAAGGCAGAATGAAAATTATGTGAAAAATCAACTTTTATTTTTCCTAAACCTTATTTTTTACTAATTATTATACTTATATTTTACTAAGTAAAAAAAAAATTAAGAATACCAATTTCATGTAATATTTGTTCAGATTAAAATGTGTAAATTTCTTCGATTCAATAAAACACTCGTGTGGCGACCAGGAGTGAAAGAATAGTCCCACTGTAACTCATGCATATCATAAGAGATGACTAAAATGGATACCCAGTATTGGGGGGGGGTATAGCTGGGCACCCTGACCCTGGCAGTTATTATCAGGGAACCTTAGGGACTTGCTTCTTTAGGCAGGTATGGGCATCGTGATCTTAAGGCACCCTAATGGTCTTTTTCTTTTCCATGGGGTTAACTGTCTTTGATAAACATGGGTGAAGCACCCCTGGATACCCTAGCTATCCTCTATTTTTGACCCTCTTTGTCAAACTTTATCTTTTTTCTAAACATCTACATCTTGTTTGGGACAACATGGCCACATCTGACTCTTGTGCACTATTAAACTTCACTGGCTTACTTGATTCAGCAAATTATTTTCTCTGTCATTCTCACCCAAGTTTATTATATATATATATGTTCATGAATATTTATGTAACTGATTTTTTTTTAGAATTTTTTTCTACAATTATTCAGTTGCTGATATTACATTGAATGCTTATGGAATGATTTTTATTTCAGTTTATTAATTCTGTCGCCCCAAAATAAAAAAATGTTTTCTTTTATAGTAACGTGCGAGCTTCAAAATGGATTAATGCTTATAATGATACTTTTCTCATTATGAAGCAAATTCAACAATAAGAGACAATATCTGAACTGGAATTGTAATTTCATAATTTTTATATTATGATTGATATCCAGGCAGAATACACAACACCTTCCAGAATTGTTTTTGGTCAAATCAAGTCTTCCATAACCTTTTTGCTATAATTTCAAACTTCAAATGCAGTAATACAACTAATAATGATAATTTTGTATAAAATATGATCAAGCTTCTTGGTTACAAAATCAGAAATTGAAAATATATTCATTTATGTTGATTTTAAAAACAGGCAAATTTAAAATTATTTATATTAATGATTGCATTTTGATTCTTTACACAATAAATAACATATTAAGAAAATCTATGGTATTCCTTAAATTTATAAAATATCCAACTTGACATTTGATTCAAAATGTAAAGTGAAAAATTAATAAAGAAAACAGTTATCAAATTTTTGTTATACTTTTATTCTTTCATACAGTTATATCAAAATACCAGAGCATTTAAATATATTTTCAATAAACAATGGAAAATAGATATGCAAGAAATTTAAAATCCATTTTATTGACAATGACAAACATGAATGCATATGAAATGTTAAAAGTTTCGATTATACATAAATAGAAGTTCTTATTCATAAAATGATACATGGAAAATGCAGAATGCAACAAGACTGAAATGTGCCCATTGCTTATAACAATTGTATAAATGTCATTTTAAAAGCATATACAAAGCTCATCATTTCAATCACAAAAAGTTGAGTAAGAATATGCGTCACCAGCCTTATAGAAATGTAGAAATTTTACAGACTCATAAGTTGTAATTATTTAATATAATAAAGCATATATATTTGCATCACAATTGTTTCAGCACCGAGTTTAATAAGTATCGGAAAAATTGCTTAGGTTCTGACCCATTATACTACTAGATATGACTAGGTTCCTCCACCTCATTCTGCAGCATCTATTTCCTTGACCTCACATTAATGAAAAGATTTTATTTTCATATGAATTCCCAATATTTGCTAACTACACTTTGTTACTCATAAATTAAGTTTCCTAAGCAACTTCTTAACAAGAAATAAAATTAAAATGTTTCAACAACAAAGAAATGACCTTTCCTCAGTTGAATCGGTAAATTCTTTTTTCTTAGTAGATGTCACACGAATTATTTCTCCTTCTTGAAAAGCTGCATCTCTGTATTTTCTTTCTTTTATTTTAGCACTTTGCTTCATTATCTCTTGAGCAATATCCAAAAAGATTCCTTCAACACCTAAAACAAATTTTACCACTCTATCAAATATTTAGTAATTATGAAATATTTTTTAAATACCGTAAATATGTCATTGCTTTGTTTTAGACAAAATCTTTTTAAAATGCATTGAATAAATATTTGACATAAATAAAAGCTCAATAAATTAAAAATTACGAACAGATTTTCCATTATAAAAAAGTGAAATATCTAGGTTTACATAAGCAATAATTATATTTGGTATATTACTTTGTATTCTGTAAAGGGTAATTTTAAGAATCTAGAAAGGTTTCTATATATTTTTAAAAACATTAACCAATTAACACAAGAAAAACTCCATTTTTACATTGTTTTGGAAATAAGGCTATTTTGTATTGCATTATATGAAAAATGACTAAGTTTGCTAATTGTTACATACACATTGTACATTGAATTTGTTAAATGTATTAAGTGTAGGGATTTTTTATTCACCTATTTCCCATCATAAACCACACAGTACATATAATGTGGTTCAAAAATATTTCACACATAGACAATATTTTCATACATGATTTGAAGTAAAACATGTATATAATAAAAATATTTGAAAAACACCTTCACTATTGAGAGCAGAACATTCATGATACAGAGATCCAATTGACATAGCATATTCAGCAGCTTCTTTAAAACCAACTTGACGATGGGTGTGTTTATCAACTTTATTGCCAACAACACAAATTATAATAGGCTCTTCTAAACGAACTTTCAGTTCTGAAAAGAAAATTAAAAAATATGTATCTAAATAGTTTTACAAAAATATTTTTCAAAATGAATTAATTTAAAGGGAAATGTTTACACATCTATGCTGAAATAAAGCTTCTACACATTTACTGACTTTTACAATTTAAAAGAAATGTGAAGTTATAATATTGATAAAATAGATGTAATAATTTTTATTTTTATATAGATAGTTGAATTGGCATCACAACTAAAAATTGCACATTGAGCTAATGAAGACGAACCTCGCAATTTTTTAGTCGTGGTTAGATGATGACAAAATCCAAGCAGGTTGTTCTCCAAACTTCTACATCATATGAGGAATTCGAAGACTAGTTTAGTACAGCAGCCTTCATAATTTAACATGATCATAGTTAAAATTAGGGATCAAATAGACAAATCAAAACTCCATAGGCAACAGTTACTTTAATCACCAACATTAGTTTTAAATGCAAGGAAAAGAAATAACATTCATAAAAAAAAAAAAAAAAATAGAACTATAGCAGAACTGAATATATATATATATGTTCAGTTCTGCTATAGTTCTATTTCATATTGTCTACAAGAAATTTTTAAAATTCTAGTAGCTAGATTTTTTTTAAAAAAATAGCGAAGAAAATAAAGGAATATAAAATGATTAAGAGCATATTCAAACTCATTTTATTACATCTTATTTTAATGTAAGTTTATAACAATTTATGTGCTATAATAAAATTTAAGTACCATTTATTGATTCTATAATTTATCATTTTAATTCCTCCCCCAGCAAAAAAAAATATAGTATAATGCTTTACACTTCTTCCTCCCTTACCATGTAATTTAATACTTTTTTCATTTCATGTATATTTCATAATCATACTTCTTGCGTCTTTCGAAAAACAGGTAAACAACACTGAATATGGACAAATTAAATATGTAATTCTTAAACAATTACATGCAATTATTTTTCTCAACTTTGGATATGAAAATAATGCAATCAAATTAATATTCTGTTTGAAAACTAAAAAAATAATTTAACATAAAATGAAAAAAAAAAAAAGAGATTTTCATGAAATTTTAATAGAAAATTTTAGTATTTTACCAAATAACTAATTGCTTACCAGTAACCCACTCTTTCATCGATTCAAAACTTGCATAACTTGTAATGTCATACATTAGAATAGCTGCATTAGCATTGCGATAGTACATAGGAGCCTGCAAAAAATATGAAATTGCTTCCTGAATTTTTTTTCAAAATAAAAAAACAAATGCTTCATTTATTATTATAAAAAGCATTAAAAAATTCACTATCCATAAATTTTGTCTAATAAAATAATTTCCACATAATGCAAAATATTAAATATAGGAATATAATAACTTAACAAAATAATCCAAAAGAGAAATCAATAAGTAATCATATTCACCATTGAACGAAACCGTTCTTGGCCAGCTGTGTCCCAGATTAAAAGTTCTAAATCCTGGTCATCTATTCGTCTGCAAGACAAAATCTTTTAATTTAAACAATTTACAAACAATCATAAAACTGTGAAATGTTTCAATATATAAAATAATACATATTTCTGTCACAAATTATAATGGCACATGAAATTTTATGTATGTAAATAAATAACAGAAACATGATATGAAAGTGTAAATCACCAAATTTAATTTTGGAAAATCAATAGATTTCTACATGTGATCTTTTGGTGGTAAAGAGAATATTCAGGCCAGTGGTGTACCCAGGAGGGGTGCAAAGGGATATGTGACCCTCCCCATAAGATTCTTATTCGAACTTGAAAAATTCCAAGATATTTATATTATTATTTTATTATCAGTATTTTTTAATTTTTAACATAACTTCTTTTTCTTGTGCTTATATATTTTTTTCATTACAAAGAGAAAAAAAAGAATTTCAACTAAGCTGATTCCCAAGAAAAGAACAAAAAAAAAAAGTATTTGCTGTCCCTGATAGGGTACCCCTAGTTTAGTGTTTTTTGACGAAGAGAGGAGATGCATTCCTAAAAAGGCACAAACACCTGCGAAAAAAAATACAAATACACCCAACTCTTTTTTTACATGATTTTGAAATAACACAGTTCACCAAAATTCTTTTTTACACAAATTTTTCGCTCTATTAACCCCCCCCCCAAAAAAAAAAAATTAATTCTAATTTTCACTGTGTGCTCTAATTTTCACAAGATGCTCGGTTTATCCCCACACATGTATGAGAGACACACGAGATGCTTAAAAATAGTCAGGCTCAGTGGAAGAAAGAAATTTGACTGTTACAAAAGCATAAAAAAAATTGACGATTACAGATTGTATTATACACGCTTCTTTTGCCATCAAACTGTTGCATCAATCAGCCTTAAATGCTTATTGAAAAGAAGTTTTGCCAGGATGCTTCAAAAGTGGAAGTTTTATTGTTCAAAAATCATCTGTGCGTTCCGAAATTATAACTTTCAAATAAAATTGGCGGCGAAGGTTTTAACAATATGCAAATGGCTGACATCGAAGAATTGATGCTAGAAAGCCTTTTGGATGAGGACGATTTGATCGAATTTATGAAAGCTTATGATAATAAAAAAAGTCGATAATAAAAAAAAGTTAAAGATGAAATTCAGCTATTAACAGCTGATTTGATTCAGCTTGAAATTTGCTACAAGTGTGGAACATTTTCTTACTCATGATCCTGGCAAAGTGTGTGCATTAAAATTTCAACATAATCTTAAGTTTCATGTGGCAGGATATGAAGAATTAT
This sequence comes from Nephila pilipes, assembly GCA_019974015.1. NCBI lineage: Eukaryota > Metazoa > Arthropoda > Arachnida > Araneae > Nephilidae > Nephila > Nephila pilipes. Next base: position 91,131 of record BMAW01053000.1, read on the forward strand.
ATAAGCAACTTGAAAAGGCAAACAAACAGACATTGTAACAAAAAAAAACTAACAGAGGCCATTAATACTGAACAAAATTCATTAGAATCAAAGCTGATAGTTATACTAGACATATCTGACACATCTACTGATGATAGCATTTATGAAACAGTTCATAATAAAAGCACATGCTTGTTATCAAATAGGATGAATAGTTGTTAGTTAGTAGTTTTATTTCTAATTTCAATTTGAATTTTTATATGTTGTATGTACCTATACACTGAATTTTCCCTATACATTAATTTTAATTTTTTTTATAGTAAAAATGAATTGATTTTGTTTTATAAATATGTAATAAGGATTTCATTATAACTTTTTTTGCATGATATTTTGGGAAAATATTTAGAATATTTTCATCTCATATGATTTTTTTAAAGTTCTGGAACATATCCCCAAATGTATCATATGTTATATGTATTTTTTACATGATTTTTTATACTGTTTTCCAAGGAACATATCTACCATGTAAAAAAAAGAGTTAGCTGTATTATTCTTATGGTATCTTAATTATTTTTCTTAAATGATCTTTACTTTTTAAATTTTAAAAACTTGATAAAATTATATTAATACTCAAACAATTTTAAATAGGAGAAATAGAATAGGTATAGCATATTATTTACTTTTTACCAAGTGCTAATTTTAAACTAAAAAATTGCATCTGTCATGGCAAAAATTGCTTCTGATATGCACCCCCAAAATAATGTTCCGGATACATCCTTGATCCAGGCAATATTTAATTTCAAGCCAAATGTTACATAGAATGTTCGGGTTACTGATGAAATTGTTGCTGTAATTCTGGTTTTCAATTAATTTAAATAATTAACTTTTATGGCAAAAAATTTTTATCTTTGATATTGCCACATAAAAAGAGATCAAAGGGATTAATGTCTGGTGAGTGAAGGAAGACTATGGTATAAGGCCATCACGTCCAATCCACCTGTTTGGGAAAATCACACTTAATGCTTCCTTGACATGTAAACTCCAGTAGGGTGGAGCACTAGAGAGTTGAAAAATAATCAATGATACAAACGATGAAGGTGTAGAAAGACAAATTGTTTGAGTATATCAAAATAAACTTCTTGTGAAACATTCACTATTGGACTGTCACAAAATCTATCATATATATGGAGATTTCCCCAATCCTAGATTCATGAATTATATGCCTACTCACTCTTCCATAAACATGGAATGTAGCTTCATCAGTGAAAAAAAAATGCAATTTAAAAACTGAGAATTATTCTCAACACATTGCAACCACATGCCTAGCAAATTCCAACTCATTTGGTTGCAGGTGTTGCAGAATTTGAACTTTGTAAGCACGTAAAAAATTTTTTTGGTGAAAAACACAATAGATTACAGAACTCCTATCTAGTAGCCTGCTTAATTTTGTAAAACTGTTAGCAAATGCTGTGTATTGTTTCCACTCGTTTTGAAATACCTTTATGAGCACCAATGAATGATTTATGCACACTTAATGCTGCCAGAAATTTATCACACCATGCTTTCAACATTTTACTTGAAGGTGTAGCTTTATGTAACCCCCTTCTGAATTTTCATTACATTAAAATTGTTGACTGATATTCAGCACACCAGAGAATATCATACACCTTTTATAAGGAGATGCCATTTTTTTACATATTTTGGCTGAAATAATAATATATTTATGCCCAAAATTGCCACCTCATGCTTTCATCATAAAATATGGACATTAAATCACCGTTTTATGGGAATGAAGTAATTTTAACAATAATAATCAATTTTTTGTTTAAGTACCTTTTTGAATGGGACGCCCTGAACATCTAATTAAAGACATAAAGAAAAATTTTCATTTTTATAAAATATATATTTCAAATGTCTTTTACACATAATTTAAAGCAATATTGTTAAAAAAATTAATGAACAACAGAAATTTAGTTTTAAACACTCAACATACAATACACAGAACAAAAACCTTAATAAATATTTTTCAAATACGATATTTATTTTTTTAAAAATATTAGAGCTTTTTTCATAGAATTTCTTACTTATCAAGGGGAAAAAATTATTTCAATCAATAACATTTTTTTTCTCTTGAAACATTAAAGATTCATATCTTCATTGCAAACAAATATTTCATATTTAAAAAAATAATAAACAGTAAATTGATAAAATGAAAATTAATATATTAAGAAGATAAGTAATATTCTGAAAATTTGGGGAATATACATCACATGAACGTATAAGATAACTTGTTTTATTATGACTTGCCTCCCTTTTGTAACTGTTTCATTTAGCTTTAAAAATGTATAAAACTTCAATTTCTTTAATGAAATGAAAATTCTATATACCTTGTCAAATACCGAAGTGAAATTTCAGAGATCCAATTATTACTTTTTCAAATCATTATGTTATTCTGGATTTATATTTAAGATGTATTCAAGAGGAGAAGTGATATTTTTCTATAAAATAAAGTTAAGCTTTGGCTACTGAAAAGTTAATTATCATTTCATGTTAGTTTTGGTTCAAGGAGATGATAGAAAATCAGTAACCTTTGTTCATGTTACTATTCATACAATATAAACAAAGAGCATACCTTTTGATAAAGTAACTCCTAAATGGTTTTTACTCCTTTAAATTAGTCCATTTCCCCCCTTTCCTCTACAAGAATTGTTACCTTCTAATGTATTTTAGTAATTAATTTTTATTCATCAGATTTAAGCCTCCCCCTCCCCTTTCTTTTGGAAAGAAAGTTAAACATAGTACATACAACAAATATTTTTGGATCTCTTTTTATAAATGTTAGGGGAAAATAATATATTTAAATTTGTAAACACACAATGTAAAAATGGTCAAAGATGCTTATGGCAATAAATTACACAAATAGCATCTGTGAACAAAAAAAAGATGAGAAATGAAAACAATTTCCACAAATTTACTTGAAATACTTGCAGTGCAGTTATTTCTACAAATTACATCATATGACTCATCTAGGATTACTAATATCACTTACACTCATCAATGCAACTGCTAATTATACACAAAATCTTTATTTTAATAGTGAAAAGTCTAACTTGCACTTAACTTCTATATGACATTTTCCTTAATGAGATATAAATAAACTAAAATTAACAACATATTATTATTATGATATAATTGATAACATAATATTACTACGGTATGCATAATTTTACTTATTTTATTATAAAGTAAATTTTGTTAAATTGGATCCTTTTAACTCAGATCTATGGATAACCTAGATCAGTCTGAACAAAGAATATTAAAAAAATTAATAATAAAATTATTTTAAAAGTATTCTGTAAATATGCATAATAACATTTATTTAGTAAAATTATTTTCTTTATTGAAATCTTCTAACAGATAGCTGTTAGAATGCTTGACAAGAAAAAGGAGGAGGAATTTACAAATATTCTGTGTAAAATCAACAAAACTTTAATTATATCTCTAATCACGAGGGGCAAATGCCATTTGGTATTATATGTCTTAATGGAAAATGCAATAAAACAACTTCAAACACATCTCTATTGTTCACAAAGTATTTGTTTTTATCTTCTGTAAATATTATTAACATTTCATTTGTTTATTATAAAGATGATTTTCTGTATGTTTTATTTTATTTCATTTCTCCCATTTCCACTCAACCCAGACTTTTGACATTTTAGACTAATTCTGGTCTCAATTAATATGATTTAACAAGGTTTTACTGTGCATAATTTTTAAATATTAAATTTGCAGTATTAATCTAATTACATAGAGACAAAAGATGATAAATTTTAAAAAATCCGAGGAGATTCTAAAAAAATTGGGTTTTTTTATTTATCAATGATTAATTTAAAAATTTACAACATAAATAGTATAACTACTGAGTCACAAATAAGATTAACGAAGTTTAATAAACAGTACTTAACAAATTCAATTTACATTACAGCACAAATTAGCTATTGTTAAAAACTGACAATTCTTAAAATTTAAAAAATTAAACCAATCTCATAGAAATGTTACAAATATAACTTACATTCTACATGAAAAGAATGAAGCACCAATAGTAGGTGATGTATGTTGCTCAAATATATGACCAACATATCGATAAATGACACTTGTTTTGCCCACACCTAAAATTTAAAAATATCTGATTATTCAATAAAATCAGTATAATATATTCATAAAAATATTTCAATAGTATTTTTTGAATGATCAGTGGGGAAATATTAATAAAGATCATGAAAATCTCAAAGATGTGAAAGGTTTAAGATTTCTCAAACTGAATCCATAAATAAATAACTGAAATATTAAACAAACATTAAATATAGCAGTTATTTGCCAATTTTATAAGTCAGAAAATAAAATTTAAGGATAAGAACATTGATACATTTAATCATTTATGATTCATAATAAAAACTGTTGTTACTATTTGTATAAAAGAGATGTAAAAAATACATTTATTTTTTTAATTTCTTCCAAATACTTCCAAAATACAAAATGAGCAGTTACAAAAATTTAAGAAATATTTATATAATTAATGAACATTGCATAAATTGTTTAATAATAAATACTCAAATAACATCAAAAACAAACTGGAATGATGATAACAAATACACAGAGAAATCTTTAAAAAGCACAACACAGGAAAACATTTAATATGTTAGATGAATTATTCATTCATCATTCTAAATGCCTCTGATGAAGTTGAAAGAGATTGAAAGCATGGTACTAAAAAATTAGAAGTACCTTGCATTTCTCTCAAATTTGCCAAAGCACTTACAACTGTTCATTTAACACAAAACAATTTTCACTAAAAATTTAATGGTCTTTATCCATCTTACACAAGATTTTTTTTCTTCAATAACTTCATTCAATTCTAAAAAAATGTCAGAAGATTTGAAGAAATTTGGCACTTTTCCATTTCGCCGACGCAGACAATAAAGTCGCCAGATGGAAATATGATTTTTTAAGTATATACTGGGGGTTGTTGCCAATTAAGTCTACTTGGCGAGATTTGCACTGGAGAAATGGAAAAGTACCAGATTTCTTTATCAATAATATTGCTCTTCAGCAATAATTAGGAACACCAGATACATATACACAGAAAAATGGTGTTTGAAGATGAAAGTAAATGTTACACATTAATAGTAATTTTTATGTTTCACAATTCCAGACTAGGAAATTTTTGTTTGCATCTGAAAACTTTTGATGCAACCACAAATTAGACAATCCTTTCATTTTAATTAATTTATTGAAACACAAGTTAAGAAATTTTAAACTCATAATTTTTTGTTGCAATTTTTTTATTTGTAAGAAAACTACAAGAATTTGGCCAACACAACATTCAAATGCTATTTTTATTGATTTGTATAAAATATAACATATTAAGGTTAGAATCTAAATAATATTTTCATTATTACATTCTATTTCATGGAAGTAAAATACATATAAATGTGCCCTCATTTTTTCCCATGATTTCTGCTCAAATAGATATATTATTAAATATTACTATATAGTGACTACATGATAAATAACTATTCCTGAATTAAAATTTCAACACAGCAAATATTAATACATTGCTTCCATATCTGCATGTAAACTTGTTAGTGGACTGCTGGAAATAATTTTTAAAAAAAGATAAAGCTGAATGGAAATAAACACAATTAATATATATCATTGACCAGGTTTATTTAGTAGATATGTAATACATTTTACCAGGTTTATTTAGTA
>BMAW01053000.1:96888-117206 GCA_019974015.1 Nephila pilipes
GGTTTATTTAGTAGATATGTAATACATTTTACCAGGTTTATTTAGTAAACATATTGTGTCCCTCATGTTTGAGACCAGATTTATTTAGTAATCTCTTTAGTATGAGATCATTAAAAAATTAATATTTTCTCTGCTTAGATACAGTACAAGCTCAGAAGCTAAAAGTTCAGATCCCCCCCCCCTCAACTTAATATGTGCAGCAGCAACATGGCAATCAGTAAGTAAAAAAAATTGCATTGAAAGCCTTATCACCACAAAACCCAAAATAACATCTATTTGGACACATACTGCAATTTGTTTTTACTTTCTTTACTTTTTTCCGTAAGTACTTTGAACTGTAAGATCAAATATGCTCCCATCTTTTTAAAGGACACTAATTCAACAAAATAATTTAAAATTATTTTCTTACAAAAATGCACAATTATTTCTTTACATTTCTTTATTAACAAATTACTTTCCTACAATTATTTTACAGTCTAAAAACTTGGAAGGCTAGAAGGACACACTAGGTAACAAAAAAATTGTTAGCAATAAATCTCTAAATACGGCAACCTTAGATTATCTTGTTAAACATAGATATTTAATGCTGTTAATATGCCATTTTATGGTGAGCTACAATGTATCAAAATGTTAAATCATTCTTATTAGGTTTCTGAGAAGTTTTTTTTTAAATAAAAAATTAATTTATTTTGATAGCGATTCATTTAATTTTTTTTTAAAAGCTCTAAAAGGAATTTTAAGAGATATTTGAAATGCAATCAAGAGATATTTGAGATTAAAAGATACAATCAAAACATAAAACTTGTGCAATTATTAAATTTCATACAAATTCTAAAATCCTATCATCATTTCCATTTTTGTAAAGGACTAGAGGACATTATTAAAACTCTTTTTAATTTGGTTTAATTAACAGATGGATTAATTTTTTTTGAGAATATGCAGTGGAAGAACATGAAATATATTTTGACCTGCCAGAAAGATACATTAAAGCAATAACAAGTTTTATATCTAATTTTAATACTACAGGAAGTGAATGAATCAAAATTCATGGAAATAAGATTATGAACATTTTTATAAATTTATCAGATCCATGAACTAAAATAAACTAGTAAAATTTTGTCCTGTTCTTTCATTTAGTGCTCTTCAAAGTTTACATAATTCCAAAAATCAAACTAAGAGTGAGGGCGAAATGGCATTTTCACCAGTTTAAGATACCACTATATAAATCACACAATACAAATTCAAATAGAAAATTCCTAAAAAGTTTGTTTGAAAAAAAATTCAAAACCAAATTTAAAAAGAAAATTCCTGAAATATTTTCTTTTAAAAACAAAATATTTAACAAACTTAAATTGTACTAACCTTGGGCACCAAGAATAACAACTTTTGCTTCTGGAACAACCATTTAAAATTGTATTTTTAACATGCTGAAACATGCAAACTAAAACATAACTGAAAATAAAAAGTTGCACAACTTAATTCCAGGCAAATAAACTGAATAAAAAAAAATTATAAAAAATATTTATTAAGTAGAATTATCACAATGCCTATTCAATTAAAGGAGGGGGGGAAAGGAATAATTTTTCAACAAGTAAATTAATTTAAATTCCTGTTATTTTTTGATAACAGGATTTTATTTTAATTAGAAAAAAAGTGTTAAGGTTTTGAAAACATGAAAATAGACATGCTTCACACTCTTTAAAAAAATCAATAACATTTCAGGCATTCAATGATTGCACTAATCTTGCAACTAATTTCAAAAAGAAAAAATATATAAATACATTCCAGAACTAATTACATTTAATTATCATAAATTTATGAAAAATATAGATCGAAGCTATAAAAAATATACATTATAACTTTCATAAATACATAACTAATTCATACATACATATCAACTAGAAGAAATATCAACACGAATAAAACTATTTTTAAAAAAATACATGATGTAAACATAGCAGCACAATAATTAATGTTTTGCCTACAACTGTCATCCGATGAGATACTAAAAAATACATAAAAGAATGTAAACCATAACATGGTATTCGCATTTTCAAAAAAAAAATTGAAATAATCAAATTTCTAAATTTCACTTATTTAAACACGTTATTTCTTTCCGACATTCACAACTAAACAGATTTTTTTTTTTTAAAGAATAATATCACACTGGCAATCTACCTGAAAAGTCTTTCAAATAATCGTCCTCTAGTAAACAAAATAAAAATCCTTTATGACATTTTGCAACTAGAAATTTTTCTGCGGATTTTCAAGCAGACAAAATATGAAATAAATTTTTTTTCTTACGCAATTCAGCTTATATATAAAAAAAATCATTATTTTTCAATTGGTATTTTAAAAATCTTACAGAATATTACTTACTAAAAATGAAGAGATAATGAAATTTCAATATTTAAACACGCATTTATCCAATCGCACAGTACTTCCCGTATAAACGATGAATACCTTTATCAATAATGTTGTTTTGAATTGTAGTAAAAGTTGTGGTTAATGTTAATAGTTCAAAAAAATTTACTATCATTGATAACGACAGTATATTTATTCGAAAGGTATATAATAAAGAATTTGAATTGTGTTTCTTTGAGGTGTTTTTTTTTTATTTTATATAAAAAATCGAGTCAGGAACCTTAGTGTCATTTTTTTTTTTTTTTTTTGTAACAAGGTATTTGCTACCCGGCATTGCACATGGCAACAATTTTTACTTTTCTTCGTATGTTGTCATCATCAAAATATTTTCGGTTTTTGTGTGCTAAAACTATTATAAAACTATATCTATATAATGGCTTATCTACGCAAGTTGGAAGCATTAAGTTATATGAAAACTAATGATTTCAATGTTTTAAGTGATGAAGATTTCCGTCAGCTAGTAGTTTGGCTCGAAGATCAAGTTATTCGCCACTATGCCATAGAAGAACGAACCCCACTTCGTAAAGTTACAACTCCGGAATGGGAAGATGCATTTAAAACATATCTAAATGATATTGCTTGCCCTTTTTCTGACAGAGAAGAAGTAGCCGATTGGCTTTTGGGCCTAGCTGTTCGATTGGAATATGGTGATGATGTTGAGAAATATAAAACCATAACTGCAGAAAGTTTAAATCAAAATTCTGCTAGTGTGCCTCAGGTACATTTGACTCTCATATACTTAAAGATAATGAGAAAAAAATAATACCTTGTGATTTTTAATTCATAATCGTTTCAGTATCAGATGCAGGAACGCTTTAAAAAAAATAAATATCCAAAATTTAGAACTATTTCATCTACAAATTTATCAACAGAATTGCTCGGTTGCAAGATGAACATGTCTAGAGCTTAGTTTTACAATTAGAAAATTATAAATAAATTCATTGAAATATGAATAATTTACTTAAATTTCAAATAGGAGTTTTAAAATTCATCAATTTTTTGTAATAGTTAAATATGTAATATCAAAATATGACTTAATAATATGTAGAGTATGCTATTTTGTTGGGATGGAATGAAATTTTGTTTGTTGGCTAACCTTTTTAAATATTTGCATCTTATCCCTTCATGAAGTTGAGAGCTCTCAAACTATGTTATAAAATCATAATAATTTCAACTGCTGATAAATCTTTTTTTATTTTATTTTTTCTCTACATATTAAAAACATTAGTTTATTGAGTTTGATTCCTACATATGTCAAGTTGTCACTGATAAGGATTTATTGGCTCAGCATTTGTGTAAAGACTTTTTTTTTCTTTGCAAGATTTCTGCAGCAGTTTTTGTGTAATTGACACTTAACTTCTAAATATTTTGAGAAATAATGGGACCTTATCAAAATATAGCTTTGTGAACGATAACTGAGTAATTATTCAAAATAATTTTTTTGTGGTTTGAAATTTCCAGAATAAAAGTTTCTATAAACTTTTGTAAAAAAAAAAAAAAAAATTAATTCATTTTTTATTTATTTTTGCTTTTGTCAAAAAGTTATTCTGTAAAGTTTTTGTGTAGAAATTCCTCTGGTTAATTATTTTTTTTTACATTATTTTCTTATTTGCTAATAAATGTATTTACCATAGCTGCTCTAAATTTTATCTTCTGTTTTTATGTTCAGTTAAGTTTTCTTGGTTAGAGGGAAGCATTGAGTGCCCCTTAGCAACTGACAAATTTTGGGAGCAGTAATGATTTCAATCTGGTGGTTTAACTTTTGGTAATCCTGATTGCTCTTCTTTTGGGAAACTGCTATATAGTTTTTTCTTTCGGTACTTCCCTGTTATAGCAGCCCCCATCAATTACAATTTTGCCAAACTCATGAAACCTACCTTGGCGTTATTTCTCAATTGCTCAGCAATTAATCATTGGGTGCTGCTATAACGAAAAAGTACCTTTCTTTCTCGATTGTATTTTGTTAAAAGCAACATGTTGTTTTCAAAAAGCAACAAGAAATATTTAAAGCTCTTTTTGCTTTTTAACTATTTTTTTTATGAAATCCTTTATTGTTCTTTGCGATAGTTGAATATCTTGATGTGTTATTTCAATTGTTCAGTTAAGTATGTCTGAAAGTATAATTAATGGGGTTTTTTTTATTATTATTATTTAGAACAAATAGAGAAAATGCATGAAAATAAAGTTTTATAGTGGTGCATTTATGTAGATTAAATTTTTTAAAAAGTCCATTGTTCATCATGTGATGATTAAATAAATTTATCCTATTTTTGGAATTATTCTAAAAAAAAAATTTAAGTTTTTTTTATATATATAAATCTTATTGCATATGACATACTGTATGTAGTATAAATTCCTTTATGTTTATTTACATTATATATTTTTTTATTCTTTAGTTTATATTTATAATATATTAAAATATAAACTGTATTGTTTTTATGTATTGGAATCAAAATTATTTATGATTATATACATTATTTCACAAAATTATTATAATCTTAACATTCTCATTTCATAACATTGAAATTTGCAATTTTCTTCATCAGTTCATATTTGATATCATTTCTTACTTATCACTTATTTGCTATACTCTGTTTCTTACCTATCACTACTTTGGAAAATAGTATATTACTATTTTTTTTTAACTTGCTACATTTTTGGTTAAATCACTGAGGGATACCCGATATTTAACTTTAACCAGTTTCTCTCTCTTTTTAATTTCTCAACTGGATTATACGCCTCTGATTTTTTTACCTGCAATTTTTTAATGTTACCAATTTTAACAACACAAATACTCTGGTCTCCTAAAGTTGAGATGCAACCAATTTTTTTCTGCTCACCTTTAAAAAAAATGAAAATAAGGTAAAAAATATAGTCTGTATGAATTATCTTAAATATTTTCAAAAAAAACTTTATGAAACAGTTATATGAACCTCTATTTCTTAAAAAAATTGTACTCTTATATAGCACTTGGAGAAAATGCAAATATTCCAATTTTGTTATTTATATGGAATATTTTAATGTTTTTTGATCTTGAATTGTTGGCATAGGCAAATAAGAGCAACTCTTGTTCTAACTCATTTAATGACCTCAGAAAAGTACTTATAGCAGTCACCTCACTCAAGGCAGCTCCAAAGATGCTCTATCACTTCAAGGTCAGGGTGAAAGCTAACTATTCCTTTCACATAAAACCTTGATCTTCAAGATACTCAGCAATAAGCAAAAGGCAGATACTATCATCTTTTAGGATGAATTCATCACTAATAACACTAGTATACTGTATGACACACATAGAGCAAGGATGTTGTCTTAATATTTCTAAGCAGAGTTGCTTCATAGACCACATGTCTTTCTATGATATACGATTCAAATGCCGGACAACTTCATTGACGATATGTTAAATTATTATCACTAGCGCATTAAAATAGAAGTGGGCACATACTTTATTAAATCTTGTATATTTAATTTCTTGGAGAAAAATTGAATTTTTTTTAAAAATCAAACAGTGAACACTTTCTCTCTTTTGCGATATAAAACATAAAAAAGAATTCTTTATATGTTTATCATGTTTGATGTAAAAATTGATAAATAAATGTTTAAAGCATAATTCATCTAATTTGTGTGTGTGTGTATTTGTTTTCAAATTAAACATGAAAAACTGATTGTCTCTTGTTGGAGGCTCTTTGGGGGTTTGTAAGTTTTAACAGGGATTTGTATAGTAATGGTAAATCAAAAGAATGTTCTAAATTTAGTTTATTATCTGCCTACACATAAGTTGCTAGATTTAAAAAAAATTGCAATTCATGTGTTAACTGATTATGTACTAAATCAAGTTTTTTTTTTTTTTTTTTTAATTTGATTTTCATTTTTTGTTAAATGGTGTAAGGATCACTTAATGAGCATTAATGCTCCTTAGTTATATTTTAAGTTTTAAGGAATGATTTTTGCTTTATATATTGTTATAAAATTCAGAAGAATTTTGGTAATTGTGATAAATGAAAGGTTTCAAATTTTTTACCTTAAGCCTTAATGCAAAAAAAGCAATCAGTACAGCTAATTTTAAACTCTATCTGGCTATTTTTATGCTTAAAGTTCAGTACAGGAAGGAAAAAAAATGTGTAAAATGTTAATAAATTTGTAAATGGAATTAAAATATAAAGTTGTAGAAAGGAATTCAAAATTTCACATACATAATTCTAAAGTTGAAAACTTTTGGCTGACATTTGTTATTGATTGTTTCAGGAATATATATATATGTACTGTGTATATATCCCCTCTACCTTTTATGACTTTCTGATTCCTTTCATTACTTAAGTTTTACAAAAAATTAGTGCTATGTTTTAACCTGGAAATTGCAGTAAGTTATTTTATTTATAAACTTTTTCATTTTCTGAAAATCACAATTTCACGAATCTTGCTGATCTCTTTTGGTTACTTATTCAAAAAAAAAAAAAACATTAGTTTAACTCGTTATTGTTCATTATTTTCTAGCAAAGGGCCAGCCAAGTGATCATGGTTAAATGTTGTTTCACTCAAGCTGTGGGGCTTGAGTACTGTCTCCAAAAAAGATTCATAGAGAATACAACATTAAATCAGTAGGGGCTCCAAGTCCTGATATTGAGGAGGTTGAAATTGTGTGAAAAGGAGAGTGAGTTCCTGCTTTGATGTCATCCTTGACACTTTATCATGGTTAAAAATTTATGATCCATCAATAATAACCATGTTGCTTCTATGTTTCACATTAATAAATTATCAATCAATCAATCTTCTAAAAATATTCTGAAACTCTAGCATATGTATGACAACCCCTGGGTATTAGTTATGAATCCATAACACTTTCTTTCTTTTTTCCAATCTTGCATATCCTTAAAGTTTTTACTCTGGATTTAAAAAAGATATTGGTTCTAGTTGAATAGTTTTGCAATTATATGCATTTGAATTTAGGTTAGTCTTTTTATCTTATTTATTGTAGCTGTACTCTTTCTTGATTGTGCGGATGAACTTACATAAATGAGATAGGGGAGAAAAGATACACTAAATCCTTTGAGATGTAGAGGAGACAGTATAATGCAGTTTTTTTTCCGAGTTATATAAATTCTTTCAATATTATGGGCTTATTTTTTATTCTATCTACAGCCAAATGCTGAATATGACAATTTCCTAAATGTATCATAATTAAAGGACCTTTAAAATATTTTCAATCAAAATTTAAAAAGTTATGTTTGTAATGTCACATTTTTTTCTTCATTTCAGATCAAACCCAAAAATCCTTTGGATAACATGGATTTTGAAAGTTCAGAATTTAAAGGTCATGTTAAGGCATTAGCCCAACTTCTTGGTGTATCTCCACATCCTGATCACCTGGAAACACTGAGTGCTTGTTGTACTATTATCCAAAATTCTTTCTCAAAAGAAGCCCTGGAAAAGAGACAGAATGCGAAGAAGAAAGGAAAGCAATCAACTGTGATGGAAATGCCTTTGGGTTTTGAAACCAATGATCCTGTATTAGACAAAGCTGCAAAAATTTTAAGACTGTGTTTCATTCATGATTTACGAGATTTGCAGACTAAAATCAATGAAATCATTGTTTCTGTTCAGAATATTACTGCGAATCCTAAAACAGATACACGACTTGGAAAAGTTGGTAGATAAATATACTGTCATGATATTTTGTGAATGTTATCAATAAAAAAAGGTATTAATAAACATGTCTTTTTCATTCTAATTATTTTTTTCACTCTTCTTTCTCTGTGTGTGGTTTAAATTATTTGATTTTAATTAATTGCCATAAGTTATTAAAATAATAGTAAAATACTAAAACAACATATCACTATTTTAAAAGATCAATTTTGATAATTTTATTTTCTTAGTCTTAATTTTCCAGTGTGTTTTATAATGCCCAGCTTTTTTTTTTTTTTTAATCAAATCTAATGATAGTTAAATTATGTTATTTTTCCTCTAAGAAATTGCAAAGTTATGTCAAAATATTTTGAGAATAATTATGACAATTTATTCTTAAATTAAATATTTTAAATGTCTTATGGTCTACAAATATTACAAGTAGTATTTTTTATCACACATAATTGTTAATAAAAGTTATCAGATGAATCTTATTTTTATTCATTTTATAATATGTTATTCCCAGTTATATCAACATCTATTAATTAAATGATCTAGCAAAAAAATTCACTGTGTAAAAAGTTACATTCTTAATATAAATTGTTTTTGAATAGTAATATAACTATATATTTGTGTGTATATTGCAAATATATTAAAAACTAATCTTTGATCATTCTGTAAGAATTGCTTCAATATGTGTTCTTATTTTGCTCATTCATTTTGATCGAATTTTATTTTTAATTGTGTGTATCTTATTTTGCTTGTGTGTCCTTAATGAAGATAGATATTACTATCTCAAATGACTTCATTATATTTATATATTTCTATTCTATTTTTCTTTCCTTATTAGTGTATATAAAATTCTGTTGAATTTAAACAAGGATTTCATGATAATTGATAGAAAAATAATAGCTCCTAGGCTATAACTTCTTTTTCAGTTCTTGATATACCAAAAAAACTACATGTATCTGATGCGATACACGATACAATCTTCAACAGTTTCAATCCCTTTTCGTGCAATTGCGCCAATGCATGGCTAGTCGGAGAAGAATAAAGGTGGCTGTCGGACATGAAGCTTTTATATTAAGGTGACCAATCGTCCTCCTTTTGCATTTTCTGTCCTTCCATGAAAGGTGTTCTTCTTTTCGATATTTTAAAATTAATCTTCCTATTCAGAGATGCTGTGCCAAACTGTTGAATACAAAGAACTTTTAAAATATTCAAAAGTTAGGAGGCTCGCTCTATATAACACTTGCTATTAAGGGTGTTTTACAATTATTTGAGCCTCTCCGTTCATATTTTTTGACAAATTAGAAAAATTCTGGAATTTTTTTTTTTTTTTTTCAATTATGAATTATCGGAGATATTAATGTATTTTGTACATTATCAGGCTTCTATTTTCCACAAAACGATTCAAAAGATTGAAGGTGAACATATTTCAGCTACAGATGTTAGTTTTATTTTTAACGATTTCGTCCTTCAATATAAATCATGATTTGAAGAAATATTTATTCGTTTAATAATAAAAAGAAAATTGTCAAACTTGGAGAAATTAAATCCGAGCATAACGGAAAAGTTTACCAAAGAAGTGTAGAATTTTTACCAAACATGTTTCCAATATGCCGAAGAATAGTTTGAAACAAATATCACAGGAAATAACAATTTTCAATGGTGTTTTTTGACTTCATCGCAAGTAAATAGGACATATAATGAAAATTGAGTTGAGTTCTTATCGAAAGAAATGCCTGATATTAAAATTGATGACAATTGTATGTTTAAAGGAATTAGAAAACTGAATGTATATTTAAATTCTGATAAATTAGAACAATGGGAAAATCATAATGCTGAAATTGATAAAAGATGGGTGGAAATATTTAACCATTTCAAAAATAAACACGTTCCATATAAAAATTCAGTTATTGTTGAATTTACGTTGTGCTGCCCTGGAACTAACGCAGCAGTTGAAAGAGTTTTTTCAATTAGTAATGATTTTTAGAGAAGTGAGAAATCAAGATTGAATGTTGATACTCCAGCTGCAGCTCTTACCGTAAAATTCTTTATGAAGGATATTTCTTGCTCCTAAATTTCTGATTTATTGTTAGAAAATGATACATTGACAAACAATATTCATTCAAAGAAAAAATACTCGTTTAATTAAATATTAAAAAAGGGATGTAAGCATATTAAGTGTATTTTTGTTTGAATTAATAAAATGTTTGATTAATTTATGCTGTACTTTTTCTTAAATTTTTTAAGGCTGTCATCTACACTGGTGAAATAAATTAAGAGAATTTGCATATTTTATCGAATTGCATGAAAAGAACTGAAGGAAAAACCACTGCTTCTAGATAAAAAATGCAAATCTTGCATGGGAAATACGTAAACGTACACGTGTGTGTAGGCTGGGCCAGCAGAAAAACAGGCTTTATAAGCACGTGGAGGGTAAGACAAATTAGTTCGCTAGCACACCTCGGCGAATTTCTTGGTGTTATCTTGCAGCAATCGCTTTAATTCACATCGGAACAGTAAAAATGAGTAACTACCAACGTTTGGATGATGGAATGAGGTGGAGAAGCTAGAGGCAGGCCAATCGCAAGTCCAGATATGTAGAGAGTTTAATTTAACGCCCAGCGTCGTATGCAAACTATGGAAACAGTTCTAGGATACTGGATCCATCGAGAGAAAGCCTGGGCAAGGTCGTTCAGTTGCCACGACGGCCAAAGAAGATCATTTATCCATTTTATCGAGGCGTAACAGAGGGGCTACAGCTTCTCAGTTCTCTCGGGACCTGTATGCAGCCATAGGAACCCATGAAACAAGGGTGACTGTTTCCAAAAGATTGAATGAGAGAGGGTTGTTTGCCAGAAGACCGGCTGTTTGCGTCCCGCTCATGTCTACGAACAGGAGAGTCCGAATAGCATGGTGCAGGCAGCATAGTGATTGGTGTAATGGGCGACCGTTCTGTTCACCGACGAGTCCCGTTTTAGCCTAAACACCGATTCTCACAGTACTTTCGTATAGAGAGAGTCAGGGACCCGCTACCTACCCTCCAATGTCCGCGAAATCGACAATTATGGCGGTGTAATGGTCTGGGCAGGCATTATGTTGGATGGCCGCACATCTCTTCATGTCTTTGACTGAGGCCTTGTGACTGGTGTGAGGTACAGGGATGAGGTCTTGGAACCCGCATTTTCTGGAGTGCTGTGGGCCCCGAGTTCATCTTAATGGACGATAACGCGAGGCCACATAGAGCTCTTCTGGTCGATGAATTTCTCGAGAGTGAGGATATTCACCGGATGGATTGGCCAGCCAGGTCTCCAGCCCTCAATCCTATAGAGCATGTCTGGGACGCTTTGGGGAGGGTAATTGCAACTCGCAACCCCCCTTCGAGAACCATCCAGGAACTTAAAACAGCGTTGGTGAATTAGTGGGACCAATTGCCCCAGGCACTGATAAACTGCCTTGTTTCGAGTATGACATCACGCTGCAAGGCGTGTATAGCTGTAAGAGGGGATCATATCCCCTATTAACCCATTTCTTTTGTGTATTCTGCAACCGCTGTTTCAGACCTTCAGACTCCCATGAGTGTTACGCACAAACATGTATGTCTATTATAACTGTTGAATGTTTATTTTGTTTGTATTATATCAACCTATGTCCACACCAAATTTTATTAAAATATGTCCAGTAGTTCTGGAGATCGTAGATAAAATATGACATTTCTCTTAATTTCTTACACCAGTGTATGTTGATGACCTGAAAATTTCATATATGGGGATAAAAGGAATTCCGTTGAATTTTAACTTCAGCAGACTATAAATAGGATTACAAATTTGACAAATGATTTTTTTTTTTTTTTTTTTTTTTTTTGACAAAAACTGCTTGTATGCATTTCTATAGACATGGGAAATTGGGGAGAACTCAACTCGAAAAAGTCTTCAACCTCTCTAAGTAAAGACTCCCCAGGAAACTTAATCCTAATGCTGAAATTTATTGCAACAATATTTAATGTTGCGGATGAAATTAAATTTTTAGGGCTCTTTCTTGACAAGAAACTAACGTCAATTTTTTTTTTCAATTTCGCAAATGTAGAGAAAAATTGTTGAATATTTTATCTAATATTCCTCATGGGGTTCTGATAGCACTTGCCTGTTATGTAATTATCAGGCA
Source organism: Nephila pilipes (assembly GCA_019974015.1). Lineage (NCBI taxonomy): Eukaryota > Metazoa > Arthropoda > Arachnida > Araneae > Nephilidae > Nephila > Nephila pilipes. Next base: position 109,102 of record BMAW01053000.1, read on the forward strand.
CTTGTCCATTGAAAATTAGAATGAGTTTGTATGGTTTATGGCTCAACCAGGAAATCTGTTTTAAGTAAACTGAACGTTGTACATCATTCTTTGTTTTGGAGCATTCCGAACATCTCCTACAAACAACTCATACGGAGATTGTTTTAAGCTTTCTTTAGACTTAATGAGAAAACTTTTGTCCCATCAATGTCATTTTTGTAGTACATCAAAATTTGTATCATTTTCAAACAAAAGTTTATTTTTAAATAAATTATATCTTGCATACTTCATTTCCTGAGCAGTGCAGTTTTACTCTTCTGTGAAAAGGAGGTATGAAATAAGGTATTACAAGGTCCGTTAGAGAGAGAGACGTAGCTCTTTAACAGAACAAGAAAGACAATTAAAGTTTAGTTTTCAATTTAAGACTATGTAAATAAGAAATAAACGGACCATGGCTAGTTAAAAATTGTTTTACGTATCTTAAATGGCGATTAATATTTAAAGTTAGGTTTGGGTATGTGAGATTTGACGGTTGTAGAGTTTAGCCACCAACTCTTCAAGTTGCCAAATAATTTATTTTTAAGAACTTTTGTGACATAGGACGAAGAGCGGGAACAATTATTTACTCACCTATAGTAGTTGTTTTAGCATAATAATATCAATGTCATTAAAATATATTATAATATAAGTTTTAATTCAGAAAGTATAGTAAAATTTTGCGATAAGTAGAAAGTTCATATTCTTTGTTGAATTAAGAAACATAAATTTACAGTAAGAACTTATTGAATAAAATTGCCGGTAAACCATCTATACAAATTTTAATTTTACTAACTAACACCCATGGGAGGGAAAATCTGATTGCACTTATCTCTACCTGAAAAACGATGTTACAGAATTGTAATTTGAAGGTATATTAATTTTATAAAGGCATTTTCCCTCATCCCCGGATAAAAGATGCAGACGGCGAACACAGTTTCGATTCCGATTCTGGATTAGTTCATGTACTCCTCCCACTCGGAAGGGCCTTGAAATTTATTAAAATATATAATTCTATTAAATACTTTTACAGAGTGGAGGGAAATTAAATTTTCAATGATAGGCGGCAATCAATGTTATTAATAAATTCAGGATTTTCGCAGTTTCTAGATTTTATGTTTTAAAAAAATCTGCTGAAAAAGAGATGCAGATTATTGTGTGTCAGTGTATTCTCATGCTCACTAACTAAAGATTATTATTTATTCTCTCCGTCTGAAAACTCCAAAAAAATTATTGTTGTGCTCTAACATTGAAAATCCTTCTCTCTGCCCATTTTAAATTAAAATCGTGCTTTAGGACTGAATCATCGATCCGGAATCACTCCCTTCTTTTCGGTTTTGATATAAATCTCATGGGTCCTTATTTTTAAATACTTGTTTTGTATTTTAGAGGTCCTTGTTTGTGCATGTATTCCTTTGAAAAATTCAGTATGATTATGAGTATATTGTAATAAATATTTATATTTGACAATGAGAGAAATTATAAGCATTGTAAATGTGTATTGGGAAATTTGTATTATTAATCTGTGTAGCATACAATACCTTGTTAAACAGGAGTTTTGATTATAATCAATTAATGCTGAGTGTGAGGGTAGTTGTTTTCCGGGGACCAATCTATAGCTCGAAATAAACCTTTTTGAATAAACTTGGCCCCCTTGGTATTTCGTCCATAGCCCTCAAGATACTTCTAAGTAAGACGTAAATAAACACTCGAATTGAGATGATTTAAGTCTCATATGCCTATAATACGGGGTTTTCCTTTATAAATGATATTCAAGCTTTCGCTAGATAAATATAATTGTTTCTCTTCAAAATTATACATTTGTAATAGATATGAAAAAAAAAATCTGAGTGTATTAATTAATTCTTACTGTTAGTGATTTGTTTGACATTCAAAAGCTCGTGTAATCGTCTGTATGGGGCTCGGTGAAATACATAGAGTGTCTTTGTTGTGCTACAGAAATAATAATCTCTTTCATGGTTTCTCCTCTTCTCCAATGTTAGAGATTTTGAATAGCTGCTTTATTTTGTTCTTACAATAATTATTTGTAACAGAATATTTCAAATGAAAAAATATATTAATATCCGGCTTTACTAAAATGCTTCAAAAGAAAAGAGACACTTTTTTTGAAGCATTTTTTGTAAAGCTGGATATTAATATCTTAATTAATATCCGGATATTAATATAATTAAGAAAAGTGACACTTTTTTTAAAAAAAAATGATTGTGTTTTATTACATTACAGCTGTTTCAAATTGTGAGATAAATTATTGTGTTAGGTTGATTTGAGATTAGTGAAATCTCGAAGGATTATCAAAAGAAAAAAACTATTCGTTGAGATATTTTGTATAATTTATTTATTATAATTTAGATCAAATATTCTTAGTTAATGTTTTTAAGTGTACTTAAATACATATATTTTTACAAGTTTCTAGGACCATTAAGGCTGAATGAAAACAGCAGTTATCTTCTGGACATCACAAGAAAAAAAAATATTTACAAAGTTAGAGTTTCCAGAAACAAAATCTATTATTTACAATACATCTGGAAATAACAATCAGGTATAAAGGTAAGCTTGCCAAGGCGTTTGATGCTTAACCATTCTTCGTTCAAACTAAAAATTAGGGGATTTGTGAGTATGGTAAAGGTAATTATTACTGGCGTGGCCGGAAGGTTAACATATAGGGTATTTAGAAACTCTCAAAAATTTCAAAGCCTTCCGTTGCGTATTTATTAAAAACAGTTTATGAAAAATAGTACCGTTTTCCATCACAATGGAAACTTTTTTTATTGCAGTTTTTTAAATGCATTCGGGATTCTAAAAAATCAATTTATTTTTATGATAGGAACTATAATGATTAAAATTTTATAAAGAGAATTTGTTCATTAGTAATTCCTGAAGAAATTGTATTAAAATATATTTATGTCAGCGAAGAGCATGTGCATTTGAAAACTTATAATTAATCTATGAAACCTAACCTATGATAACTTGACTTCATATTAAATTTGCCCAAAGTGACGAACTAATTATTATAATAGGCTATTGGTTTGAGAAATAAATATAAGGATAATGGTTTAAGAGAAAATGTAAATTTTTCAACCAAAATTAATAGTCTATCTATTATAATATCTTACATTTATATAAATCAAATTGATTGATAATTGATCGTTTCATTAATATCGCTCCCAGAAGCAACATGAAGACTATAGGCGATGTAAGGAAAAATTCATATTTTTGGATAGTTTAGTTCCTCACAGTTCTGAATCTCGATCAAATGACGAGGACGTTACCTGAGCTGGCCAGAGTCCTACCCTCTAAACTTCCACACCATCCCAATGTGAAAACACTGACCATAGGCATATTTTACGGGCATCAGCCCTGCTACAAGACGGGTGTTTAATGACAACGGGACTCCAACCTCCGACTCGATGAGAGAAACGTCCGCCATAAGTTCGCGACTATGACCATTCGACTTCGGCGGTCACTATATAATTCCAAATAAGATTTTCAAGAATAAAGAGAAACTGCTACTGGATAATTGTGGAGGGCAGTCCTATGTGATAACAAAACGCAAACATGTCCCACCAATACAATACTTTAACAAACAAATCTCAAACAAAACAAAACACGAACTTTACTGTGCCTATTACAGTGCATTCTTTTAAGTAATTTTTGATGTTGTTGGTTTTATTAACGTCGTTCTAGAAGCAACACGAAGCCTATTGGCGACGGCCTTCGTAATTTTGTACCTCGGACAAGTGACGAGGATGACACCCCCTCTTCTAACTTCCGCACCACGCCAAACGAACGGACTTTGGATCCCGACAGATTAACGTGCATCAGCACCAACTACATGGCTGGTCTTTTGTGGCATCAATGCTGGAACCTACGACTCGTCGGAAACTGTTGGCCACTAGTCCGCTGTCATAATCACTAGAGTAACGCGGCCAGGAAAAGTGTTTTTTGAAGTTGTATTACAAATAAATGATTACATTTATAGATTTACAATGAATGGAAACTTCTAACTCGTGAAATAAAATTACAATTTTCAGTAAAAGAGTTTCAGCCCCACAAGATTATCAAGTCAATATGATGATGTTAATATTTTAAAATAGGCTACGGTGTTACCATTAAAAATAAAAATTAAAAAATTTGAATGACAATATAGCTCAGAAACTTGATTTTCAAAGATAGTCATATATAATTCAAATAATTGGCAGGTAGGATTTGAATTTGGCAAAACTTGAAACTTCAATTTGAGCCATTTTCTACGAAATTCAGTGAGATAAATTCAATTTTATTAAATCTTGAACTTAACTCGATTTTATTAGAGCATTGGCTCTTAAGCGGTGAGTTGCGAAACCATAGGGGATCACCTTGCCTTTTTTTTTTCCAGGAGGTAGGGGGGGGTCACCGGATATCATTTTAAAATAATCAAAATTATATTTCAAAATTTAAGACAAATTTTAAAGATATGTGGTAAATACTACAATATATATTTAAAATAATTCGATATAAAAACCAACGTTTTTAAAAACAACGTTTTTATATAGTGGCAAAGTTTATTAGAGAAAATTATTGAAATATTAGTTAAAACTGTTAGTTATTTTTAACTTTAAAATTCACTTAAAAAGAGACATTTGTGACAGTATTAAAAAATTCATAATACTCATAAAATCAAAACATGCATTTGAAAGTTTGTAAGTCATTCTATTAAAAAAAAAATGGGAACCAGAATTCAGAAAAAATTATTGTGATAAGACATGTCGCCTAATATTGGAAACTTTCTTTCTTGCGAATGATTACTGACTAAAAGTCAGCAACCCTTACTATCTCGGAGATTGTAAAGGGGAGATAGTATCTCCCCTTTGCGAGTACAAAAGGTTTACGATAACCTCATGCGGTGCGGGGAGTGCCCGGTGCTCCCAGAGGGGGAAAGAAATTTTTCCCGCAATCCTAAAAGCGCCTAGAGGAAAGAATATTTTGACTTATTAAAATTATTGAAATATTAGTTAAAACTTGTCGCAAACGTATAAATATTGCATTGTTAGGCGAGTACGAACGATTCCCAAAATTTCAAAGCTCTAGCTTGATGGGAAGTTGGTTAAATTAACGATCGAAAATTTGATGACACACACACACACACCAAGTGAAATTCAGAAAAACGTTGTAAAAAGAGAGAGAAAGCACCCTTCGCTGTCATATAATGTGGTATTCGCATAGCTGAAAAGGGAGCAAATTCGTATACTATATAAGGGAAAATTTGAACGCGAACGATATCCATTACTTCACCATATATTGCTTACATGCTGAAAATGGTGGCACTTACTTTTTGAATAATTATTGTTACAACGTTTTTCTGAATTTCACTTGGTGTGTGTGTGTGTGTGTGTGTCATCAAATTTTCGATCGTTAATTTAACCAACTTCCCATCAAGCTAGAGCTTTGAAATTTTGGGAATCGTTCGTATTCGCCTAACAATGCAATATTTATACGTTTGCGACAAGTTTTAACTAATATTTCAATAATTTTAATAAGTCAAAATATTCTTTCCTCTAGGCGCTTTTAGGATTGCGGGAAAAATTTCTTTCCCCCTCTGGGAGCACCGGGCACTCCCCGCACCGCATGAGGTTATCGTAAACCTTTTGTACTCGCAAAGGGGAGATACTATCTCCCCTTTACAATCTCCGAGATAGTAAGGGTTGCTGACTTTTAGTCAGTAATCATTCGCAAGAAAGAAAGTTTCCAATATTAGGCGACATGTCTTATCACAATAATTTTTTCTGAATTCTGGTTCCCATTTTTTTTTTAATAGAATGACTTACAAACTTTCAAATGCATGTTTTGATTTTATGAGTATTATGAGTTTTTTAATACGCTTACAAATGTCTCTTTTTAAGTAAATTTTAAAGATAAAAATAACTAACAGTTTTAACTAATATTTCAATAATTTTCTCTAATAAACTTTGCCACCATATAAAAACGTTGGTTTTTATATCGAATTTTTCTGAATTTCACTTGGTGTGTGTGTGTGTGTGTGTCATCAAATTTTCGATCGTTAATTTAACCAACTTCCCATCAAGCTAGAGCTTTGAAATTTTGGGAATCGTTCGTACTCGCCTAACAATGCAATATTTATACGTTTGCGACAAGTTTTAACTAATATTTCAATAATTTTAATAAGTCAAAATATTCTTTCCTCTCGGCGCTTTTAGGATTGAGGAAAAATTTCTTTCCCCCTCTGGGAGTACCGGGCACTCCCTACGCAGCATGAAGTATCGTAAACCTTTTGTACTCACAAAGGGGAGATACTATCTCCCCTTTACTATCTCCGAGATAGTAAGGGTTGCTGACTTTTTGTCAGTAATCATTCGCAAGAAAGAAAGTTTCCAATATTTGGCGCCAAGTCTTATCACAATAATTTTTTTTGAATTCTGGTTCCCATTCTTTTTTAATAGAATGACTTACAAACTTTCAAGTGCATGTTTTGATTTTATGAGTATTATGAATTTTTTAATACTCTACCAATTTTTCTTTTTAAGTAAATTTTAAAGTTAAAAATAACTAACAGTTTTAACTAATATTTCAATAATTTTCTCTAATAAACTTTGCCACCATATAAAAACGTTGTTTTTAAAAACGTTGGTTTTTATTGTAGAATGATCTTAACGAGCATCACCCCCGACAGGAAATTTCGGAATCAAAAGTGTTAGGTTGGGCAGGACGAATACTCTTTATGTGCATTCTCGTTCTAGTGGTTCTTGCGAACAAACTCCTATGTGTTTGGGAAAAGTTACTTAAAATTAATAAATCCAGTTATTAATTATTCAACTCTCAGCTCCATTATAGATACCTATAAGAAGAATTAAGGTGTGGTCCAGACCATACCTTAAAAATTAATGTAAATGTATGAAAATATTTTATTTAAAGTTAAAATTATTAAATTTCTTTGATTTAATAATTGCTGTCTTGGGGTACATTTTTGTATTAATGGAAGGTCTGAACATTAAGAGAGATTAAAATGGAAGCAAACCGCTTTGATGGCAACAGTTTCTTGTTCATTTGTCCATATGGATTTCATAATCCTAAAGATCCTCCCAACATTAGATCCTCTTAGCATCATGAGATGGAATTGCGAAGAACAATAAACAAACTTTTAAAAATTCTGAGGAATGGATCTCTTTCAGAAAGATATTTAATCCATTTTAAATAAATTGAAAAAGCTTAAAATTAAACACTGTGTTCTACACTTCTTGAAGAAAACTATTAAACTTTGTTACTAATCAAATAATAAAAAGTTATTAAATTGTAATCCTCTTTCCCTCAAGTATGCAAGGTATTATTCAATACTCCCCCCTCCCCTAAGAAGGTGTCTTTTCCATAAACATTCAATAAAAAAATTTCATGTTTTATAAAATATTTTGTTCATTTACTCAGATATAATTTTCCCGTATATAAATGTTAAAACTCTTGTTTCATGAATGAACTTCTTGAATTCTATGCATTACTTTTTATAATTTACTTCACTTTCAGTGTGATAAAATATTTTGCAACTTCCTTTTAATTAAAATGAATGTAGAATATCTCTTATTTTCTAGAGACATTTACTTTCTTTTTTTTTTTTTTTTTTTTTTTTTTTTTTTTTGTACTTTTTATTTTGCTATGAAAAACATAAATCAGTGAACACATAAACGTTAAAAAAAATCATGATTAATATAGAATGATGCTCCTTTTATTAAAAAAAAAATATGTTCTAATAACTGGACATATTTTCAGCATTCTGTTCATGTTCAGAAAAAAAATGCACATAACCATATATAGTGAAATAGCAGCCTTTTGTATTCGTTTCAACATAATTACAGAACTCTTCCCGAGCTTTAGGTTTTTCAAAGTGAATCGAAAAATAATTACGATTAAGGGCTCCATGTCAATGGCTAGTTCATTCATAAAACATGTTACGAACAATTATTCAATACATTGTGTGAACAATCAATGCCAATGATGCTTTTTAAAACGTTTTTCTGAATTTCACTTGGTGTGTGTGTGTGTGTGTGTGTCATCAAATTTTCGATCGTTAATTTAACCAACTT
>BMAW01053000.1:117216-208430 GCA_019974015.1 Nephila pilipes
TTTCAATAATCTTTCTTAATAAATTTTGCCACTATATAAAAACGTTGGTTTTTATCTCGAATTATTTGATTATATCTATTCACTCCACTTCCGAAATTTAATTAATTTGCGTTACGTTCCATTTGATAAGGAAGAAATTGGGAATTTTAATATAAAACAAGAAAAAAACCTCAAATATTAGTTGAAGAAAAATAAATCAGGGATAGTCCGTGTTGCAATGATAATGAAATATTTTTCGACAATTGTGCACAATTGTATATTTTGTAATTGACTTGTTTTATAATTATATATAAAATGATTTCAAAATCCATGATTTTTTTTCTTGAATTTAACCTCTTTGTTATACGAAGGCAATATAAATATATGTTATTAGCATTTTGTATTAAACAAGTGAATTTTATTCTGCGATGGAAAATGATACTTTTGAAATAGTCAAAAACTTTTATTTCTTGGATTTGTATATATTGTTTAATACACGATATTAAAATATGTTTTCCCCCTTGTTTTTCATAATACTTGTTTATAGTTGATTTTTTGTCATCTTTTTTTCTTATAGAAATTTAGAAATAAGTAAATGATGTCATGTAAATGAAAGTACATAATGAAGTATGATAATCTCGTATTTCAATGAATCAACTGATTAATGCATACTTTATTAACTACTTAAAATTTTTACTAAATCAACTTTCTCGGTAAAGTTATGCCTACACAGCTCATGATATAATTCAAATTAAGTTCTAAAATCACATACATAGTTTTTTCAGAAATTTGATTATTGGAAAAACACATAAACATGCATCAAATATTATATAATATGTAAGAAATGATATTTTGTGAACTATTATGGAGCCTGTGTGTGTGTGGTTTTCAAAAAGTTGAAATTGAATCAACGAAAAGGTACTCATATTTTCGTTGAAATATACTCAGAAGTAACGTCGAATTAGTATGACGTATAGATTTTAAATTCTGCATAAATATCTTACTGTTCCCCCCCCCTTGTCAAGTTTTCATTCGGATATATATATACCATTTGGTACTTTGCTAAGTTTTAAAAGTTTTTTTATGGGGAAGGTTTCAATTACACGTGAGTACGACCAGCATAATACGTATGCCCCCCAGCTATTACACAAACTGTCCCGAGTTCGAGTCGCCAGCATCAATCTCAAAACATACTACCTAACAGGCCAATTGAAAAGTACCCGTCCTGACACATAGATGGCGCTACTAGAATTAAATCCATATGTTTTTTAGTTAGCCCTAACCCTCAAAAGATGCGTGTATAAATTTGACAGCTGTCGGATCTTTAGTTTGTGAATCATTTTGAGTGAAGCAACTTTTGTTATTGTGAAAAAAATGGATAAAAAGCAATTTCGCGTGTTGATAAAATATTGCTTTTTGAAGGGAAAAAATAAAGTTGAAGCAAAAACTTGGCTTGATGCCGAGTTTCCGGACACTGCCCCAAGAAAATCAACCATCAAGGATTGGTATGCTAAGTTTAGACGTGATGAAATGAACACCGAGGTTGGTGAACACAGTGGACGCCCAAAAGAGGTTGTTACCAACGAAAACATTAAAAAAATCCACAAAATGATTTTCAATGACCGTAAATTGAAATTGAATGAAATAGCAGACACTCTAAAGATATCAACTGAACGTGTACATCATATCATTCACGAATATTTGGGTATGAGAAAGCTCTGTGCAAAGTGGGTGCCGCGCGAGCTCACTTTTGACCAAAAACAACGACGAGTTGATGATTCGGAGCAGTGTTTGAAGATGATCAAGCGTAATAAACTCGAGTTCTTGCGTCGATATGTGACAATGGATGAAACATGGCTCCATCATTTCACTCCGAAGTCCATTTAACAGTCATCCGAGAGGACTGCACACGATGAACCCGCTCCAAAGCGTGGGAAAATGCAACAGTCGGCTAGCAAGGTTATGGCGTCTGTATTTTGGGATGCGTATGGAATAATTTTCATTGACTACCTTGAAAAAGGAAGGACCATCAACAGCGACTATTACATAGCGTTATTGGACCGTTTGAAGGACGAAATCGCCGAAAAACGGCCGCATTTGAAGAAAAAGAGAGTGCTGCTTCATCAAGACAATGCACCGTGTCACAAGTCAGTAAAAACGATGGCAAAAATCCATGAATTGGGCTTCGAATTGCTTCCTCATCCACCGTATTCTCCAGATCTGGCCCCCAGCGACTATTTCCTGTTCTCACATCTCAAAAGACTGCTCGCTGGGAAGAAATTTTCGTCGAATGAAGGGGTGATCGCCGAAACTGAGGCCTATTTTGAAGCAAAGGACAAATCGTACTACAAAAATGGTATCGAAAAGTTGGAGGGTCGCTATAATCAGTGTATCATCCTTGAAGGGAATTATGTTGAATAAAAAAAAACTAATTTTGCCAAAAAAATGTGTTTTACTATGGTAGGTCGGGGACTTTTCAATTGACCTGTTAATACCAAGCCTCGGATAGGATTTAACATTACGCTCACTTGATATTTTTTTCTGTAACTTTACTCTAGTTATTTTCTCTAAAAATATAGTGGTTAAACCACCAGCCTTTTGCCAGTCAACCCTTAGTTTTATCTTCCTCCTGGTTTCTTCCACTCAGTGTCTCATTTTTTCCTAAAATCCAAATCAATCTCTTAGAAATTCCTTTAAAATTAATAATAAATAACCAATTGCACTGAAACGAAAATGTACATCTTCTTTTAACAAATATAACTATAATTAAGGGGGAAATTATAAATAATAAATAATAATAAATTGTAAAATAATAAATAATAATAAATAGCAAAATAATAAATAATAATAAATAGCAAAATAATAAATAATAATAAATAATAAAATAATAAATAATAAAATAATAAATAATAAAATAATAAATAATAAAAAATTGTATTAATACATATATTCTTCTATGTGTAATATATTTAAAAGAGCTCTCGGAAATGTCTCCTACAGTCAAGTAGGAGTTCGGGGGAGATAAATTTCTCTTTCTGAGTTTGGCAGCATTATCAGGATGGACTTCAAGCCTCAATCATTTCCATTAATGTCGGCAAAAAACTACTGGTTGTTTAAGGCAAAGCGGTGTGTTCATTCGTTGGATTCTGAAATGCCGTCTTCAGCGTAGTGCACCACCATCAAATTTTGAATTTTGTTAGAGAAATCACGATCTGAGACCATTGAGATGCTGAAGAAATCATTTGGAAACGATAAAAAGCGGTAGTGTGAATTTGGTATAAGCATTTTCATTGTCATACAAGCTTTTAAAACGTTCTTCGGAGAGGGTGCCCCTTTCTTCTCACAGAAGATGAGAGCATTGAGCACGCTCGACAATTTATTCGTTGGCAGATGAACAACCACCAACAAAGAATTTTACGTCAAGATTCTTAGACAGCTGAGAATTGTAATCAAATGAAAATGACCAGAAAAAGGGCCAGGAAATGATTGATTTTTGTTGCATAACAATGTCCGATACATTCCCCCCCCATTTAGGAAAAAGTACCTTATAGTCACAATGTTAACCCTCTTTTACTACCTTCCTATTTTCCTGACCTAGCACCATCAGATCTTTTTCTATTTGGTTTATTCAGCTAAAAATTAAAGGGGAAGCATTTGCTGATAAAAAAAAAATAATAATGGGAAAATGCGATAAAAGCATCTGAAAGCACTTTCCAAAAGTTATTTCAAGCCAGTGTTTGAACAGTTGTATGAAAGGTAGAACCAATGTGTAAATGCAGGAGGACTGTACTTTGAAAGAAAATAAAATCAAAATACTGTACATGTTTGAATAAATTGTCATTGCTCAGTCCTGAGAGCTTTTTGATCATACTATGTCAACATAACTTTATTCTGAAAAAAAAATTATAATTTGAAATCCTAAATTTATAACTTCTGAGCATAAATTTTTCTAGATTCTGTCCAACGCTTACTTGTGTGTACTGTTCCTAAAGTCATTGATTCAATAGAGAAGTTATAGACCCTAAGTGCTTCAAATTTGAGCAGATTGATTGAAAGTTGCTGATTCTCCTCTGGGTACCAATTTCAAATGAATCTCCGCTGGGTGATAATATCACATATGTTCGTGGCAGCGGTAACCAAGTGATTATGGTTTTGAGCTCATGGCGTAATTTCAATCGAGTCGTGTATTCGACTCCTGATTCCATTGAAGTCGCATAGAGAGTTGAGGCACAGGGCTCAAAGTCCTCACAGTGACTCGGTGTGGAAGTTTTGATGGAGAGCTAGTTCGGGTGTTAATCCTTGTGGTTTATATTGTTAGATAAATAAAAGAGAAGCTGTACCGACCTTACTTCTATACGGTTGAGACCATGGATCTAAGAATCAGCTAGTCGCTGTGCAATATCCTTGCTATATCGGAAACATGATAAATCCCTACATCAAATGGAAGTTTAAATCACCGCAGAAGATTGGATGCGTTAAAGATTTAAAAAAATATCTTTATATATAAAACATTAAGTACCCGAAGAGCGTATATGTAGATGACGAAAAATGGTACATTTCTGTTAATGTTCTGTTAATTTCTGCATGAACTTCTTAATCGGGTGATTGGGCAATTTATGTAGGAATTTATTGAGCAGATATATTTTCCGATGTATTGCAATTAACAAGCATTCATCTTGTCTGTCTAGTCTATCATTTCTGATGATGGCTTTACATGGAAAGGGTATTACTTTTAAGTGAGACGTTATCTAACAATCAATCATTCAATATACCTAGAAAGTGTAGTCTATAGTCTGTTGTTAAAAGTCTCTTAGAAAATCCTATACCTATACTTCATAAAAATGGTATATGCAAGATAAACTAATATGACTCTCTCTTCTCTTCCCGAGGAAAAATTAGAAAAATTATAAAAGTTAAATGGGAAAGACAATATGAACAATAAGCTAAAATAGGAGGGGGGGGTAAAAATGTATTTATATAGAAACCAATTTATCCGTTTTATCCAATATCTGTGTTGTGCGATGTGCCAGTTGCGCCGAGATAACTTTGGCTCAAAGTGGATTTTGCCCTGAAGGAAGTTTACCTTTTTCAGATAAGTATGAGCATTACTCTCCCGAGGTATCCTAGATATCTTTTTCCTTTCCCTGGAGTTTACTGTCTTTGGTAAACATGGGTGATGTGCCCTGGTATACTCCAGAGACTCTTCTCATTTTTTTGTCTCTCCTCCTATTCAACTAATTTATATCTTTTTTATCAAGCGTCTAGATCGCAGTTACACTATGTTTGGTGCAGCAAAGTTGTATCTGGCTCTTGCGCCATTGAGCTTCATCATTCACTTACACATTCACTTACACGCTCTTTCTTCCTCTTTTGACACATTTCTGGATTCCCCATTTCGAAGATGCTACCTAGGAGAAATAACATAGTTTCTATTGGTTTTTGTATTGTTTTTACTGTAAACGTAGTTTTTCTAAGACTGCATGGAAAAGAAAGAGCATTTTTCAGATATTTTCTCAAGATAATTTTACATATTTTTTTCAACTGAAGCTATCTACTGTTGAGTATCGAATTGTTTAATTATCTGTATCTTTTCTACACATATCTACCAAATTTGGATGATTCAATTCCTATACCTGCTTTTCCTTCAAGAATATCGAGCAATGCGGAAAATTAGCAGGGTAATATGCTATGAAATTTAGGCAACGAGCATTGTAATGTGCAGTACAATTTACTATTGACACATACGGCTGCATGAATAAAGATAGAATCGGGTGGATTGAAAGAAACTGAGGAAGTTTAACACTGGCGTGATTTATCAACAAAGATCTGAACTTTATAGCTTAAGAATCTAAGCATAGTACTACAGAGAGGAAATGTTCCTAGAAAGGTAATCAAAACTGGTGATACATTTTTCAGGGATCTGGATTTACTGAATCTCTTTGTCTCCACAATATCAATATCCTTTATTTCCAGCATTTCTTTGGGTAATTCTTCCATAGATACTCTGGTCGATATTTTATATTGAAAGAATCGGCATGGAGTTCCTACCCACAATGTGTTTGTTTTGAAAGAAATATTTAAAATTATACCTTTATTGAGATCATTTGTGCCTTGAGCATTGGGTTGGAAATTAAAATCAAAATTTACCCCCATGAGAGAACGACGCGTTTATAATGTTTTCATATCTCGAAATTTTCTCCTGGAAGAGTCAATGGGTTGGATATAGGATTGGAATTTTTTTTGATTATTTTCCAATAAATTCATTTTCTGTGAAATTCCTTTGACCTAGTCCCAAAATAAGCTTGCTATCACTTGTTGGAGATCTATGCAGTTTATTTTTTCCTGTTTCTATTATGAAGATATTATTTGTTAATGACTTTTCTTCCAAATCTAGAATATCTATAACTAAATGAATCAGTTACAGACTGTCTTTAAAAAGAAAAAGAAAAAAAATGGTGTTTTACCAAAGTTCTTAAAAAAATATTCAAAAAGAAACAACATCTTCCTACTTTGAGGGAAAACAAACTCACTTCAAACATGATAACTGTGATAAAACAGGTAGGAAGTTTGAATGACCATCAACCCTTAAACACAGATTTTCAAGTTGTAGAGTTACGCTCTGTAACTGAACAGCTCAAAATAGTAAAGAAGGCTGACATCTTCCATATGTAGGATCTCGACAGATTAATTAAATAGTTATGTTCTGAATAAAACAGGATGTAACACATTAATTAAGACGATATTCCCTTGACAAATGCTAGATGACTGAGGATTTTGTTTCTGTCGTTGAATCAAGAGATCCAAATATATTCATTCCTAAACCACTTTCTTAGCTCTTCTGTTACATTGGCTCGAAATTTCAATCTCTTGTGGTAGTGATTAGCATTTCGCATTTCTAAATCTTTAACCTTGGTAGTTAATCTGTCAAAGAGAAACATTGCAGGTGTTATTGGAGTGAGATCATGCATGTCTTAGGAGAGATATATTAATGGATGTGAATTTACGACCTTTTCACACTTATATAAGACTATCACCAGTTCTTCATACGTGAATATGGATTTACCTAAGGATCTCTTAAGAAGCTCCTTTGCTTTTCTAAATCTCTCCCCAAAACCACCCCATCGGGCAGCTGTGGGAAAGTATAAATTTAAACGATATTCGTTGTATCTCTGTATAGTGAGACAATTCATTCAAATCGACTGCAGTTATATGCCCCTCTAAATTTGCATCATTGTCAAAATATATTACTCGAGGCCTTCCTCATCTAGTCACAAAATGGCGAAAAAATGATAAGAAGACGTCAGTAGAAAACAAAGAAACTAATTCAATACATACTGCTTGGTAACGGGTACAAGTGTAAAGGACAATATAAACTTTACAATCTCTTTATTTACAAGGGGCCAACCAAATCTACACCTACCACTTCAAATACAGCTGCATCTTCTCCTCGATCAGCAGGTAGTGAGACTGGATCAGTCGCTGTATATTTACTTTTAAATCGTTCGCTCTTAACACAAGCATTTCATATTTCTCTGACAGCTGTTCTTGTACCTAGTATTCAATATTTTTCACGAATTACGCTGAGAAGCATAATTCTGGATTCTTTTTTGTTCCAGCATGATAATTGTCAGTGTGTCTCCACAATTTTGCGTAAGGATTCAGTTGCTTGGCAGTTGAATTGGTGACAGATATTGGGGAGTATCTATACGCTCAATAATTCGAGTTTTCACACGGATGGTGTTATTGCCATCTTTTAATGCACACAGGATAGGTATTGACTTTTCACGTAGAAAACTGTGAACTTGGCAGATCGAATTAGTCAGATTTCCATATTCTCTATCTCTTCCAAGGAAAATTTTCTCTCTTTCTTTCATAGATATAACTTTTTTTTTTACTTTCATTATTTGCAAATCTTAGAACCCAGTCCACTAGACTAAAAAAAAATTTAGAAAATTTGATAGCTTATCACGATACCTTTTTCTCTATCAAATTTAGATTACATAATCCGACCTTTTTCGTTTTGTGGAAAGATTTTGGAAGTTTCGCAGTTCCTTAATTCAGTGACACCCAGGTGTCTGGTTACTCTACTAACCACGAAGGATCATCTCATCAGTGTAATTCAACTTAACGATCAAGGGAATCTTCTCAGGAAATTAGATCAGACGGATTAATTTTTCTTCGAGCATATAGCCACTCGATTTTAGGAAAGTTATACTTTATTTATTAATTCAATTCGATACAAAAACTGAGCACTCCTCTCCCTTTTTTTCCCAATCAATACAAATTTACCGTGGAACCACTGTAAAAAAATGGTTCCCATTTCCATAATGTTAAGCTGTTGGACATGCTTCTTATGACAACAACTATCAGAAAGAGACGAGTGACAGTCCAATAGACTCTACTCAGTGTCATATTGAAGCCTTGATTTTTTTTAAAATTAAAATAGGCATATGGACAAGTTCGACTTTGTAAACAACAACAATGAAACAAACGCGCGCGCAAACCTTCCCGACTTCCGGTCATTGTTACTCAATGGGAAATCAACGAAATTTAATTAAGTTTTTTACATTTTTAACTCAAATTTTTGAAACTTTTTTGAACTCTATTGAAAAAAAGTGTTATATAGATTTCAGATCTGAGGATTTTTACAATTTTTATTTCTTTATTTATGCTAAAATAATTTGTATTTCTTGGAAAGGTTAACATAATTGCTTGCTTTATCGCGATTTTAGGCGACCGATAATATATTTAGGTGGAGCCGTTTTGCTTAGTAACATTTTTGCTTTGATGTGTCATATTTGATTTTTTCTTGTAATGTGCTGAATTAGGAATATAATTACTGTATTAGTATACATTTTATTTCTTATTTATCCTTCTTTATCTAAGGAAAAGTAATTTTGAGTGTTTTCGGAAAAGGCTTCATATTTTTGTTTATTGTTAATTAAGAATAATTTATTTACATGCTGAATTGATTATACATACCAAATATTCAAAATAAAGGGCTTTTTATTAACTTTAACGCTAATTCACAAACAATTGCTGAATTGTTTGACATTTCCAATCCAAATTCTTTTATATCAGCAAAAGTATTCATGCATACTTAGAAAATATTTTTTATGTTATGTATTTAGTTAATTTTAGTTAAACATGTACGATTTAAAAAAATGAACGGTAAAAAATGATATTGGCTAGTAGAAAATGTAACAAAATTAAACACGTTAAATCTTGAGCAAAACTAGAATATTTTTCTCTTTCATTGATCGTAACTTCTTCCCGATTCCCGATGGCAGATGCATAAAGCTGATTACAAATTAAAAAAAAAAAAGAAAAAGAAAGAAACGTGCAATATAATTACACCTTAGCTGTGACTGCATTCGTAAATTTCTTCTTTTGTTTTTATTTACATTTTACATTTAAACACTGTAAGAAATGGCAGTTACAGGTGTTTTACCTTTTGTTAGAGGCATCGATTTTACTGGAAATGACTTTCAAGTATGAATTTTTTGCATTCAGTTCAAATGGAAATAAAGAGTTTTCTTTTTTTCTTCGAAATTAGAACTGTTGTGTTTCATATAAGTAATTGATTTCATCGCCTGGAAATGGGTCCATATCCATTTTTGGATATGTATTTGTGCCGCTCACAAAATTAAATAATTGTATAATAAAAATGATTTCTAAGTTTTTATATCAGTTTTGCTTTTCTATTCTCGGCCTATTCTTGTTTCGATATTTCCTTGTACATTTGGACAATTTAACTTACAAACTAGTGTTCAACTTTCTAGACAATAGCTATTAGTATTTTTGTATAATTATGGAATCGAAGAACCATTTATTCATCCAGATTAATAATGTCTCAATTATAAATCCTATTCATGACAGCAATTAAATTATTGGAGAGTGAATGTATGGAATCCAAATTATATGCATTAGGGAGGGAAGGAATTGAATTTATTCCTAGAATTATAGAGCACTTTTTAAGGTTTTAACAAACAATTCAGTGTTTTAATATGAATTTTACGCATATTATTAATTCTTAAGAAATCTTTTGAAAATTAACTTGTCCCATTTATAATGTATAAAATTTGTAATCATGTTATTCTATAGTCTAATACATAATAAGTTGTACTCTTAAATGTAAAAAATATGCAGGTTGGAATGTGCATTTAGAAGTTTTTATGATGCATGAACTAGGAATAATTGAAATCAATGTTAAAAATTATTTTAAAGTTACTTAATAATTGTATAATCTATTCATACCTTAGTTTTTATTAATTAGCATGAATTAAAAATTCAATTTAATATATCCATGTAAAGTAGTCGGTAAACAGTTGTTTTTCCATTTTTATTCTTTTGAAATTAGTTGCAGAAAATGTGAATTAATTGAAATATTTTGTGATAATTTTATTGAGATATATAATAAAGATATTGTTAGGAACCGAGTCACACCAGACTTATGTAGTATAAATTATATTTATCAAAATTTTTTATATTTATAATTTAAAATAATTGTATATTACATAACTTATACTCATTCTGCATTGTCTTGTGGTTAGCTCATGTGTTTAATGTATATTATCTAAAATGTAATTCCAAATGACTTCATGTATAGTTTTTGACCTTATTATTGCATTTTCTTAATCTCTTGGGAACAAATAAATGTGTCCTTGTATTTGGTGACAATTTTTGTCAATAAGTTATGTTTATACAAGTTTGTCTTCATCATTAGCTTGGAAGAGAATTGTAGCAAGAATTTTTATAGATTGAAATTAGATGTAGAATTCTTCAGTTTATGAGTATTGATATCAATATAATCTTTTCAAAACAATAATTTAGGTTTGATTCTAGAGAAACTTCTGGCAAAGACCATAAAACTTACTGAATTAATCCAAAGGCCTATTTTAAATGTTTAAGAAAAATTAATTAACATTTATAATTGAAAATATAAACTAAGTGCTTTTAGCACATGAGTAAAATCCCATCAATCATGATCTCTAAGCCAGAAAATGTTGCTGAATTATGATTTAATTGGAAAAAATTGGTGCATGTTTGTATAAAAAAAATTATGCCATCTTTCATGGTCAAAAGCCCTTCTAGAGTTTGCCTTCTTTAGGTCAGTATGGACATCTTGACCTTGAAGTCCTCACTCAATTTTGATCAATGGGATTTTACATGTGTACCAAGCTTTTTATATATTGTTTATAATTAATAAAATCTGAATGCTTTTTACTTTTAAATAAAAATTATGTAAAACTATGAGTTTTCTGTGTTCATTCATTTGAAGAATCAAAGAATTTTTTACAGTCAACTAAAATTAAAATAAATTTTTACAAAAACTATGAAAATCTTGGAAGAACTTTAAAAAGAGTCAGTGAAAGAGGAAAGTAAAGTTTAAAAAGTCGATGCTAGTAGATGTCATAAATAGGCTGGTCAACCAGCAAACTTTTAGTAAAAACATTGCCTCAATTGACAACTTATGATTGATCTCCAAAAAATAAGAAGGTTTGGTTGGGATATACAGTGTAATTGAACAACCTTATTGAATAGTACACTATGCATTTTTTTTTTATATATTTCAATAAAATCAATTATTCAAGCATTGTTTAAATAATACTCCTTATTTTAACATTACTTTTAAAAAAATCAAAACTCTAATTTTAATCAACTAGTATCTTCAGAATTTAAAATGCTGGTAATAATGTATTACATTAAATGCTATTTTAGGAAGATTATTTTCCTAAAGCTGTTGCAGAGATGACTGGGTTAAGATGGCTAAAGCTAAACAAAACAAACATTGACTGGATACCAGATGAATTAGGAAATCTACAAAAACTTGTGAGTAGCATGTTGAAAAATAAACAGTTTTTTTTTTTTATAAACTAATGGATTTGTTAGATTACCAATTTAATATTATATTTGTAATATTTTTTTAAAAAATTTCTTTAAAAATTTTAAATATTTCATTTTAGATTAACATATATTTTTAAGATGTAGGCTCTTGTTAATTATAATCAATCTTTTTAAATATAAAATTATTTGATGAGTATATTCAAAAAAATTTCAATTCATTTAAAACAGTCAAAAAATTAATCAATGAAATCTTTATCAGAATTACATGTTTTGGAATTTTATCTTCATTAAATTTGCAATATCTTTCTTTTGTAGTATTTCATTCAATGTTATAATTATCTGATTTTTGTTAATTTTTTCTTCTTCTTTATTTAACTTCTTTATCATATTTTTCTTACTGCAAGGATCCCAGAAGTCTAATTGTTATTGTATATCAGAACACTGAAAACAAGTATAATTTTTTGTGTGAGGATTTCGTTTAAGTGTGTTACCAGAATAAAAAAGAAAAATATAAACAAAAATTAATTTTCAGGAATATATGTATTATACATCAAATTAATTATTTCTTCTTTCACACACACAAAAATGAGTGTATTAAATGATTCAGTCTAATGATAACTGTCTCATTCTCTAGAGCAATCTAACAGAAGCTTAGCCTTTAAAAATATTAAAATTGTCTATTAAATAAATCTTGATGGATAATTTTGATCAAAATATAATTATCCATTTTTGGTTTTGTATTATTAAAAGTTTTCCAAAACATATACTTTACAAAAACTTATTACATGTTTGTATTACTGACTTAAAAATTATTTGGGTTTTAGAATTGAATGCCAAAATGGGAGAAAAATTCTGTAATAAAACATTTTCTGTATTGTATAGCAATTAACAATTACTAGGAAGAAACATATATTTTTAATATTCATGTAACAATTTTAAACAAAGCTCTTCAATACTTTCTTTATGTGCATTTGCTTGGAGTTAAAAAAGATAACCCATGTCATTATGTGATGTGGAGGATTAAACAATCAATCCTAAAGTAATATTTATTTTATCAAATTAGTTTTTAAAACAATAGACCAGTTGAAACATTTTTCTAACATTGATGTTTATAAAATTTTGAAATCTACTTATATATATATATATTTAATCTGATAGATATTTGAACTATTTTTATAGGAAGCCTTATCTTTAGTGCGCAATAATTTGGTAACTATTCATGGAGAAGTTTCAACATTGCCATGTCTTCGCTATATCAATTGCAGATATAATAAATTGAAAAATTCTGGTATTCCTGTTGATGTTTTTGACTTGGAAGACTTAGCAGTTGTGGTAATTATTATACTGAACATTTTTGCCTTTCTACTTTATTAGTAATTTTTGTAGAAATATGTACATAATTACATGATTTAAACTCTAAACACTCTTTTCTTTATGTTTTAGGATTTTAGTCATAATAATTTGAGAGAAGTTCCCAGAGATTTAGAACATTCAAAAGGCCTCCTAGTCCTAAACCTAAGCTTTAATTCGTAAGTAATTTTCTCTTTATTTTATATATGAACAAATGCAAATATTAATGTAGAATTTTATTTAGTAAAGAATAAGAAACAAAGAAATTTTTAAATCTGTTTGAGAAGTATAGTTATTTATAAATGTTAGTGAAAATTCTTTAGCAAACTAAAATCCAACAACTTTTAAAATAATTAATTTGAAAGACTTCTTTTCACTAATTAGTGGTTTTAAATTTACATTCGATCTTATATTTAAAATTGTAGAAATAAAAGTAATAAAATTATGCATCTTACAATTTTCTTTTAATAATGTTTCTGTTTTCTAGGATTGAAAATATACCTAGTCAGTTATTTGTAAATCTAACAGACTTGTTGCACTTAGATTTAAGTGATAATAAACTTGGTAAGACATTCTGTTTGTTTTCCTAAAAAAAATATTGAATTATTTTTTTTAATGTAACTAATTTTAAAATGTTTATTAATTTTGATTATGTTATTAAATTGCTTATTTAAGAGTTCAATCTTGCCTTGAAATCAACATGTTAATTTAATTTAGGAGGCCTTATTAATTATTTACAACCATGTGTATCATAATGTATAAGTTTCCAATGTTGACTCGCTTATCACTCATAGTGATACAGTGTGTCTTACTTTGCATAAAAGTTTTTAACTAATATCTATTTTTAGAATGTGATGTCATGAATTATAATACAGAACTTTTATATACTCAGCAATATTATTCAGTATTCTCATACCCTGTATTATTTTTTTTCTTTTTCTTGGTATACATTCTGTTTATGCTTATATTCTTATTCTCAGAAAATCTTAATTATCCCTAATTATTTACTTAAGTTTATTGATTGTCATTAATTTTGTAATTGTTTTAAAAATATTAAAAGGGCACAAAGACTGTTGAATCCAATTTTGGAGTTGTACAGATGGCAATTATTCTGCTCATGCAAAAAAAATGTATTTCAAGTTTCACTTCTTGCCCAACTCTTAAAATTAACTATTGCAATTCCTTTTCAAATCACAATGTGAACTCACTTTGCTCTGTTTTCTCATTACAATGTTTTCAATGCTCAAGCATAGTGAATTTTAAGCGTTTTCTTCAGTACATTCTGTGGTCATAATCTTTTACTCTATATATTCCTATCCTAATTTAGCCACAAAATACAGAGGTTCCAAATATATTTTTATTTTGTTCTGTTTTGTTTTGCTTTCTGTCAGAAGTTTACTTCTATGGTTAAAATATTTCAAATGGGATAAAATATACTGATTAATACATGATAATTCTATAAAATAAACTGTTATAGCTGGGGGATCTCTAAAGGGTGTAATGTGGATGCCATTGTAATGATAACCCACTTCTGTCTGACTCGTGTGGCATAATTCAATTAAATATGACAAACTTTAAACTTCAATAAATAGCCCAAAGACACTCGAGACTATTTCAATTTAAATATTTATTAATCAATTATAATAGACTCCACTCTCCTTATCTTACTGAGGCCTTTCAGTTGAAGTCGCTTGACAATTCCTCAATATCACCAATAGTTGATAGTTGTCACGCCTGATAGTGACATCCGTTACTTTGTATATCTGTATCCAGAGAGATACCTTCTCTCTCCATCTCTTCTAAATTTCCCTTTGCTTATATATCATTGTATTTCAATCAATTCACTTTATTTCAACTTATATCTAATTAACATAATCATGTTTCATTTTGGTTGGGAAGAAATTGTTGTTTTATGCAATCAATCTTAAGGAAAGTCCCTAAGGTTAGTGAAGAGAAAATTGCAAATAGCCCAACGTCACAAGGGTATCTGCAATTTTGTTGATTTGATCTGATTTTTTTTTAATTTTGTTATGTGTCTCCTGCAAAACACAAAAGTTTGTTGCTGGTAATAACTTCTATTTGTTCAAAAAAAGTAAATTTCATAAGCTGTACTTGTAATGTAAAATTTATTTATATAGGAAAAAAATATATTACTTTTCATTTTTTGCTGTTTTGAGTTATTCTTCTAATGTTTATGCAGTGTTATTTTCTATTAAATTTATCACAGAATGATATCCATTTTTGCTATTTGAAAATATATTAGATAAAGTTTCATATAGTTACCTTTATATCTAAATGGATCTTGAATTTGACTTTGATAGTTCATAGAATTTCTCTATCGGTTTTTTATGTACTTGTTTTGTATTTTGCTTATTTCTATTTATGCAGACATTTTATACTGTAAAATATTAAATTTAGGTTGGTACATTTAATAAGAAGTTTTGAACTCATTTTGGGGATTAGAAAAAAAAAATCTGTTGTAGGTTTATAATTAGTTACATTTCCAATTGCATTTTTTATGTTTGTTTCAATACATGCTGTTGTCTGACATAAACTGATGCCATAGATTAAATATAAGTGTGGCCAAATTGGAGACCCATGGCAAGAGAAATATATGCACAGATTATAGTTGAATAAATATAAAAGAAACAGAAAGGTATGCAAGAACTTAACTGAATTCACTGTATTTGATAATCACTTGTCAATAGATATGCACAGCTTGTTGATTTCTCTATCCCCCCCCCCTTCAATAGTAATCAGTTGTAATATTTGTTTCAAATGGCTGTATTTTCTTTACTTCAATTCTTATCGTGTATATATATTTTAAATGTTTTCAGAAACATTTATGTATCCAATAAATTTATGAATGATTCATGTATTTTTTCTCTAGAATCCCTTCCACCACAGATGCGAAGACTTGTAAATTTGCAAACTTTGAAATTAAATAACAATCCATTAGGGCATAATCAATTAAGGTAAATGTAATTTTTTTTTATTTATTGTAATTTGTAGATCATATAACTGTATTTTCAGAATTGCATTAAAAAATTCTCTTATTTATTTAGATATATTTTCAAAATGTTACCAACTGAATAATTAGAACTTTTACAGCTCATTTTTTTTTTAATGTTTATATATTTCTCACATGAAATATCTATCTTTATAGGCAGTTACCTGCTCTTGTGGCTTTACAAACATTACATATGGCTAACACCCAGAGAAGTCTATCAAACATACCTACTTCTTTGGATAGTTTGTCAAATTTACAAGGTGTTTAATTTTTGTTGTTTTAAATATTTTCATACTGATTTTTTTCAAAGAATTTTATATGAATATATATATTTGTCATATGTGATATTTTTTTGTTTTAGAATGTGAAGGGAATATTTAGTATGGGAAATAAAATAAAAGAATAAAGTTAAGGAAGAAAATATGGAAAACAATATGGGAAATCTATTTGAAAGAGAATGCTTAAAAAAATATTGTCATTGTTAATGTATTTTCTATGCACTAATGAAATTTAATCTTGAATGCAATTTGCATTTATTTATTATATAAAATTAAGAAGTTTATTAACTTTTAGCTTTAATAATACTAAAGCAGCAAAAAAAAATATTTATTATTCAATTCTTTGTATAAATATTTCATGTCTTTTTGAAATTTAATTAGAAAATTTACTTTCTAACGAGATGTATGAGTTCACTTATTTTTGTTTAATTCTTTTCTGTATTTTAATTTTTGAAATGTTATTTCATCAAAATTAATTAGTATTTAATTTGAACAGTAAAGAAATATAAGGATGGAGATAAAAATTTTATTTTAATTTTACTCCAGTCTACTGAATTAAATTCTTTTCCTTTTATTTTTATTCATTAGATGTTGATCTTTCCCAAAACAATCTACCTCGTGTCCCAGATGCTTTGTATACTCTACCAAATTTGAAGCGTTTAAACTTGAGTGAAAATTGTATTATTGATGTTTCATCAGATATTGGAGGTATTCTGAAATTCATTTGTTTAACATTATATTTTAATTGTTAGAAAAAGGTGTTTTGCTTTTGTGGTCTCTTGCTCTTTTGATTGAAAATTATATTTCCACTACTTATGTTTAAAAAAATTGAACTGAAAAAATTTCTAACTAGAAAAATAATATAGAAAATTCAATTATTTGGAATATTTTTGTCTGCTACTGATATTAATATATAATAATGAGTTATTTTGATAGTCTAATGTTGAAAATTTTCAACATGAATTATCTAAACATTTTTAGATTTATTTATTTATTAATTCATATTGTTAAAATAAATTTTGAAGTAATGCTTTGCTTGCTATATTTGATATTTGTATTGATGTTTCTTTATATTAATTCCTTGAATATATATTCTCTTTTAACAGATTTATGGAAAAATCTTGTTACTCTTAATTTATCTAGGAATAAGCTTAAGGCATTGCCTGTAAGTATTAAAATTCACTTGCTGTTATTATTTTTAATGGTATATCTATTCAAAGGACATTTTTGAGTAAAAGAAATTTTTGACTTTTCCATTCTTCAGCAATTCATAACTTACAATAATCTATAGTTCAAATGTTTTAAAATTTGGCACATACTTATGCTGTTTTATAACTTTTAATCAAGAATTCTGGCATTGCATAATTGGCCTGTTTGTAGAAAAAAGTTATTCTTTAGAAATATGTAACAGAAAGTAGTCTATGGATTAGAATGTCAGAGATCTTAAAAATTAATCAAAAAATATTTTTATGCAGATTTTTTTTTTTAAATTTTTATTATTTTTTTTTTCTCAGTATAAGAGAAAATTATTATAAAAGGAAGCATCACACAAAGATTGAAAACAAAAATGAAAGACAATATATATAATCAAATTGATAAAATGAATAATTATCTTTTTATAATGCAGAAATATATAAGTAGGAAGGATAGTTATATAAATTTTGGACTAATTAAACATAATTGATTAATGTTTTTCCATAATCTGTGTTAAAAAATCCAGTTTATATAACTTATTTTTACTAACCACATTTTAAAAATAGTCTTGTAATGAATTTTTTTTATTCAGATATTTAATATATCAATGAGAAATGATTATTAATAAAATCCATATATATATAAATTTATTCCAATTATTTTCTTAAAATGTTGAATCTGTTAGTTAACAAGAGTCTTCAATTATAATTTACAATTTTTTATTGTCAAAAGGATAGTTTGAATGAAATGAAATTAATTTCATTCAATAAATTATGAAAAAATATATATGTGTGGTATTTAAACTGCATATTTCATACATAATGATTTGATACTAAAATCATCAAATCTGTAAAGAGGAGAGAGTTAAGTCATTATAATTAACCCTTAAAAATAGTTTTTTAGTTTTAAAAATGGTTAAAAAGAAGTTTGCTTCGACAAAAATGAACATCAATTAAGTGATTTTTATTTCTGACGAATAAAAAACTAAATATATATATATATACTATCCTAAGTAAGTGATATGTAAAATCTTTACTTATTTGATTATGTAAACATGCATAATGTATACTAATGAATTAAATTGTAATTTAAACTCACTTATAATTTTGAAACATGTATAGATGAAGTAAGGTTTAGTAATTATTTTTAATGATAAAATCATTATTTTTTAGGCCACTTTATGTAAATTGTCAAAATTAAGAAGATTATACATAAACGATAATCAGTTTGATTTTGATGGTATACCATCAGGAATAGGAAAACTGTACAGCTTGGAAGTTTTTATGGCTTCTAATAACAATTTAGAAATGATACCTGAAGGAGTTGTTCGGTGAGTTATTACTGTTTTATCCACTTGTTTCTCAATGAGATTATAGTGCTTAATCTGATCATATTAACCTTTTGACAGTTGAATTTGAATAGCACATCATAAT
Organism: Nephila pilipes; assembly: GCA_019974015.1. Taxonomy (NCBI): domain Eukaryota; kingdom Metazoa; phylum Arthropoda; class Arachnida; order Araneae; family Nephilidae; genus Nephila; species Nephila pilipes. Next base: position 136,308 of record BMAW01053000.1, read on the forward strand.
GTGCGCAGATGAATTCAGCTGGTCTGAAGTATTTTGACCTAAATAGTTACATCCGAGTCTTACTTGTTTGGTGAAACTCTATCTTATTGCACAGTGATGCGCTGAGTTAATCCATTTATATTATCCTGCATTGTTTGTGTTACAAATCATACCTGCTTCTAAAATTTAGTTAGTTTGATATCATATGGAGGGCATTGCAGGTACTGTGAAATTTTTTGCATAATGAATTAAAATGTTACTGATCTAGTTGTTGATCTAGTTATTTTTACTGTGTAATTTGGAGATAGTTTGTTACTGAAATGGCTCAAAATTAAACCTAAATAGTTCTGATGATAAAAGTTTTATGATATATATATATATATATGATGAATAATTCCATATTTTATAATGTATATCATTCACAAAAAGAGATTTTGATAAATATAGCAATTAAATGCTTCATAAAGTTTAAAATTACCTGTATTTATGTACGTATTTTAATTTAATATTTTACAAACTAATATTTATCATTTACTGAATTGTTTAAATGTGCAAAGTACAAATGTTGTAAATGTTACATCAATATGCAGTAAATAACTCTAAAGACTATCTTTTAAAAGCGAGCAATCTATTTGTATCATCATCAAAAAAGGGTAACATTTTCAGAAGCAAGGAGAGGAAAACAGCTGCCTTATTTCAGCAACTGTTTGAGTGTATTACTGTGTGTAACAAGAGACCAAAAATTCTTGTCAAATGGTTAGTATGTATTGGAGTATAATTGTTTTCATATATAATTTGCTTATAACATGTTTTTCCTGTAATTTTCTTTATAGTTGTGGACGGCTGAAAAAATTAATGTTAGCAAATAATCGTCTAATAACTCTTCCGGAAGCCATCCATTTATTGACAGATTTAGAAGTTTTAGATTTACATGGTAATCCTGATCTTATTATGCCTCCAAAACCTGAAGAATTGATTATGGGCAGTGGTTCTGAATATTACAACATCGATTTCTCTTTGAGTACTCAGCTGAGACTTGCTGGTGCAACTGCAAACAATCCTGTAGCTGCTCCAAGTAAATTATATTTTATTTTCTTGTATTTTATAAACTATTGGATTAAACACCGATTTCTTAAAAGTATTAAATAATGTTTTTATTTACTTGCTTTTAAAATAACTATTTACCAAAATTTACAAACTAGAGCATAATTTTATTTTCATTTCATTGTTTTTAGTGTATAATATCTTAAATGGTAAGTTTAATATAACTTGTTTCTTATATTTGCTTATAAGTTCTGCTTCAAGGATTTGAAAACTAAATAACTTTTATAATTAGTATAAAAAATATGCATACTTCATAAATTACATGTACATAATATCTTTGCAGCTCATAGTAAAGATCCTATAGCTCGTAAACAAAGATTGCGCAGGAAAAAAGAAGATGAAGTTGACAGTGACCAAGCGAAAGTATTAAAAGGAATGAGTGATCTTGCTAAAGACAAAAAAGACTTTGCATTAGATGACAAAAATGTTTCATTAAAGTTAGTACAAGATACATATTTTTATTTTTGCAATATGTACTATATATTTTATCAATTTGAATTTATGCTTGTAAATAAATATTATAATTGCAACTCTAATATTTTAACGCATTCTTCATTGAATACTGTTTTCTTGATTTTTTTCATATATATGTGTGTTATGAAAAGTACAGTATTGATGGAAATTTCTTCTTATTATTTTGATACTATTTGGAGTATTGAGAAAGTCATTGTTTTGATTCAAAATTAACATTTTCTAATGTTGATTAAATGAAATATTTTTTTAAAAAATTTACTGATTTTCTGTCTTCAATATTTTCTTTTAAAAACTAAGTTGACTAATCTGGAAAAATATTGTAAAATTTTTTTACGTGTGTGTATAATAAATGAAATTGTAAATAATATAGTATTAAGTGTGACATAATCCATGTAATATACTAAAATTTTAGCTTTTTTTCCCACAGCATAATCTTTTTCTTGTATATTGTCAGCTAATAATTCTCATTCATTGAATTTACAATAAATTTCTTGAATAATTTCTTTGTTATTCTTTTATAAAGAATTTTTTTAAATAAGTTTGAAATGACCTTTATTTTTAATTTTATTTTGTCAACTACTGGGTGGTTTTTATTGATTTACTACAATATATATACTGTACATTTTCCTTATGATAAATTAAAAAAGAAGGGCAATCCACAAAGAGGACCTGTGAGTAATAGTTTATTGAATATATACCTACATTAATATGATAGTAAATACTTACATAATTATATTGATAAAGATAATTTTATTAGTTATGGAAATTTCGATCTACTTGTTTTGAATTATGATAAGCATGCTTACCTAACTTCCCTTTTTATCTTACATATTGAAATTAAATTCAAACTAATAATAGTAAATATGTAACATAATAATTAGAAATATACTTAAAAACATTTTAAGAAAATTGTATAAATATTTTTCTTGATATACAGGCTTTTTTAAAAAATGATTTTAAATTTGGTAAGATAAGTAAATTTAAATATATATTACTTTAGTTTCATACAATCAATAATGTTGTTTACAGCTAAGGCTTTCTTGATAAACAACATTTTTGTGCCATATTGGAAGGAAAATTTAAGAATATCACTTAGTTTATTTGTAGATATAATTTTTATAATTCTTTTTAAATGTTTAAATATGTATGGATTTTTTAATGGATTACCATAATTTACTTTGGTTTAAATGGATTAGTTTCTTTTGTTTATGCTTTCTTTTTCTTAGGTTGAATTATTGTTTTGAATTGTGATTTGTACTCATTTTTGGATTTATACTATCTTGTTTTTATGTAATTCACTGAAGTTGTGATGGTTAAAATCTATAATACTAGTATAAACACAATATTCTCAATCCGATGTCTGAGATGCTATTAGAATTACTTAATCTCTGTTTTTGAATTAACTTTCTTTATATATATATGCTTTGTAAGTTTTGGTAATGTTTTGAATATATTGAACTTTCTTGTAATTTTTTAAAATTACTGGTTGTATTTAATTCTTTTACTATTTACATATTTAATATGTATTCTTGAATAATCTGCAATATTATATTTTCAGCAATTTAATGACTTTTTTCATTATATTACTTTTTATGCTTCAAATTATAAATAATTTATTTTTAATTTTAATGTATTTTTTTACTATGTGTTTAATTTAATTCTTTAATAGTTTAATTTATTCGTTTTATTTATGGTTTATATTATATATATGTCTGTATGCTGTAATTTTTTTAATAGCTCAGTTATTTTCATATCTATAAACATTTCACTTGAAGTACTTAGTTATAAAAGGAAGTATTTGATATTTTCTTTTATTCTCAATAGGCCGAAAAGATGGGATGAAGCTTTAGAAAAGCCTCCATTGGATTACAGTGACTTTTTTGATGATGAAGTTGGCCAAATACCAGGTAATTAATAAAGAAAAAAAAGCTCTTATATTTAATTGCATTTAATTCTCATTGTTGTTGAACAAAATTAATGTTAATGACTCAGAGGGATAGGAATCCTGGTTTTTGCTCAGTTTTCAATTCTAAAGGTATTGCCATTGAAAAGATTTTTAAAGCTATTAAAAATGAAACCATTTCTTATCAGACATTATCTAACGTTTGAGGAATTGAACTGAGGTCAGAGATGGAGCTGCTGTTTCAATTCTTAAAACCCTCAAACATCTGCTACAAAATGACGCATCTACTTCCAATGGATCCCATCTTATATATGACTTACTTGCCATGTAGCAGGGCTGATGCACTTTAATTCTGTTAAGGTACGAAGTCCTCCCATTGGCATAGTGTTGAAGTTTAGAGGGAGAGATACTCAGCTCAGGTATTGTCCTCCTCACTTGACTTTGTTTCAAAATTACGAGATCTGCCTCCAGTAGCCCTTGTTTTGCTTCTAAGTGCAATGTTAATAAACAGTCATATAGAAAACTTATTATAATGAATTTGCTTGTATTCTGGCCAAAGAATGAGATTCTAATATATGAGATCCAAATACTATCTTCCTTAAAACATATTTAAAAACAAAAAATTTCAATTCAGTAATTATGGAAGACCCTTCCAACTTACTCATGCTATAATAGGCAAGTTCCTGTCAGTGCCATTGCCATTAAGGGAGGTAGAAACATCCAATACCATTCATAGAGAAATGGTTATTTGGATGGACATTTAATAGGATTCTTATTCTGACAAAGAACTGAAAATCTTTCTGACCTGTGCCTTTTGTAATTTTGTGTAGGACTCTGCTGGCCATCTTTTAAATTATATGTGACTTGACAGAGAAGACTTAATTTTTGCATTTCATCTTGTTCGTGATTTCTTGGGAATTTTGGTATAATGGACATGGTCTAGCCATTGACTATGTCATGTGAATAAGTTACAACAACATGGGCTAAAGAGAGCTGAATTATGATGTGATTGAATTCATGTTAGTTAATTAAATAACTACTAAAAGAGTAATTTAAGTAACATATGTTCAAAATTTTATTTGAATATGATCATTAGTTCTGGAGATATTTGGAAAAGAAAAACATGAGGGGTAAAAACCATGCTAAACTATGAGGTATGGATATTAAACGAGACTGATGCTGTGACAGAAGAAGTATGCATGTGCCAAATTAGATCTCTCTAGCCGAAAGAAATTAAGATGGGGTACTTGTTTTAAATAGATTTTTTATCAATGCAAACTTATCAATATTTTCATTTTGAAAGTATTTCTCAAACCAGGATGTAAGCTGTGATAAGTGTCTTTCAAAAATGGATTTTACAAGGTGTGACAATCAAATAACGAGTCTGACACATATAAGAAAGATGTATGTATGCGCCAAATGCCAGTGACCATCAGCTGTTTAGTGTGAAGCCTTCTCTTTCAAATGCAGTGCCTCTCGCTTTAGCATAGCCTTTGTATGCATTAGAGTTATTTTCTTTGTTTGACAGGAAAAATGATAAGTGTAACAATAGACCAACGAAGTGTTGTGAAATTTCACAGGAAACTTGGAAAAACTGTGACTGAAATTGATAATTTACTGAAAGAAGTGTATTGCAAAGTATGTTTATCGCACGTACGTGTTTTTGAGTGATTTAAATATTTTCAAGATGGCCGAGAAGACATTGAAGATGATTCACATCCAGGTTGCCCTTCCACATAAAAAACGGATGGCAATATCTCAAAATTTGGTTATCTGGTTTGATCTGACCCTTGGTTAAGTAATGGGATTGCTGAGACTGTATGAATTTACAAAGAATCTGTATGGCAAATTTATATTACAGTTTTAACATGCTAAAAGTGTGTGCTAAAATGGTTCTTAAGATTCTCACATTTGAACAACAAGAAGCTCGAAAAAATATTTCTAGTGACATTTTGAATGCCATGGAAAATGACCCAAAGTTATTGGAAAAGATAATAATGTGTGAGGAATCGTGATTTTTTATTTAGTGCCAGAAACAAAGTACCGATCCATGCACTGGAAGAACTCATCTTCACCAAGAGCCAAAAAAGCTCAAATGAGCAAATTGAAATTCAAAGCAATGATGATTGGATTTTTCAATGTTCATGAGATTGTGAACCTTCATTGGGTTTCTTAAGGTTAAACTATTAATCAACATTTCTGCCTTCACTTTCTTGCTGAATTCTGTGAAAAGATAAGGAAAAAACAACCCAAATTGTGGAAGGACATGTCATGGATTCTCCACTAAGACAATGTGTCAGCTTACTCCATATTGTCTGTTTAGAGGTTTCTAGCCAAGTACAGCATCCCATTGTGAGACCATCTACCTTATTTTCTGGATCTTGAGCCATGCGACTTCTATCTGTTTCTTAAGGTTAAAAGGAACAAGATTTGATCCATTGAAGCTAGAAAGAGAACAGTACCCATTCTAAAGGAGCTGATCGAAGACTTACAGCACTGTTTTGAACAATGGAAGATTCATATGGAGCTTTATAGGAATAGAGGAGGGGTATATATTGAAGGTGATAATAAGTAAATATGTATGAAATCAAAATAATATGTTTTACAGCTTCTATCTTGTTATTTAATAGCACACCTTGTTTGTCAAATAAATTATTTGTATTTTTTCTTTTTTCAACTCCCATGTAATAAGTGAATAGTTATATATTATGGATAACTTATGGTTTTTAAGACTCCATGATTTCTGATATAAAGTTTGAATATTTCCTGAAATAGTTTTGACTTTATGACATAAGGAATCCAAATGTTCAAAAAATTTATATGTTACAGTACACTCTTTCATAATTGTAGTTAATAATTCATATTTTAAAGACAAATTATATTAACATTTGGACTCTTATTTTTTTAAAAAAAAACCAAAACTCATAAACTTTCAAGGTGAATTTTATGAATTTAAAATTTTTAAAAGCTCAGAAATCAAATATGGTTTAAAATATAGCATCAATAACTGAATCATTCTTCTTGAAAAGTTAATTATTCCATGAACATCATAATTAAATTCCTTTTGAACCATTAACATTAATAAAACTTTTTCTTTTCTTCATCTGTTATAACAACTATGAAAGAATGTTTTTATAATTTTCAAAATTCTTGAATTATCTTTCTAAAGGTTTTTTTTTTACGTCTATACTTTGCTTTATTTTTATTAAAACCATTGCTCTTGTGTTATCATGTTTTTCTATTTAATCATGTGATTTATACATATATTTATATTGTCAATTTTTTATCCTTTTTTTTTAAGTGGTAATTTTCTTCCAGGTTTATCCTGCTGGGAAATAGAAAATTTTGTTCCTAACCAGGTAGATGAAGGTAAAATTTCTTTTATGCTGTTTTTATAAAACATATTATTTAATGATACAATGAGTATATTATTTTGAATTCCTTTCAGCTCTTATTGGAAAATTTTATGAAGGTGATTGTTACATAATATTGAAAACAATTCTAGATGAAAATCAAAGTTTGGATTGGCAAATATTTTATTGGATTGGCTCGCAAGCTACTGTAAGCATTCAGAAATTTTATCCTTTCCTTATCATTTAAAATTGATTCTTTTATTCTCAATATAATAAGTTTTTAATTTCTAAATTAGCTGGACAAGAAAGCCTGTTCTGCTATTCATGCAGTCAATTTAAGAAATTTCTTGGGAGCTCAGTGTCGAACTATACGAGAAGAACAAGGAGAAGAGAGTGATGAGTTTTTGGATTTATTTGGTTGTGATATTGTTTACATAGAAGGTGGTAGAACTGCTAGTGGATTTTTTACAATTGAAGAAGTGGTATATTTATTTTTGCTTCTTGAAAAAGAAATTAATTAATGATGCATATTTTTTCAAGAAAAAGCATAATGATTCAGAATAATATAATTTGATATAAATATGAAAATATTTTGAATCTTTTAAATTAGTTGATATGTATAATGACATTGAATTTATCTTAGTTATTATTTAACAACATTAAAGAATTTTTCTTGTGTGTAAACAGTATGTTTACATTATTATTTAAAACAAATTATAATTCATTTTTTATAAATAATCAAAACCCAAAATTCGACATTTTGTTTCTTAGTATATCATGAAACAGTTTGTGTTGCCATCATAAATGTTTTTGGTAATGAAAAAAAAAATTTTTTTTTAGGAATATATACCAAGATTGTACAGGTTAGAGACCAACAACAGAGTTCTACATATTGAATCGGTAATGTAATTTTATAAGTAGAACTCTAATTTATTGTAATTTATAAAAAGAAATCTATAGCCTCAATTATTGTTTTTTCCCCAGTTTTCTGTAGATTATGAATGTTTGGATCCTAGATATGTATTTCTTCTTGATGTTGGCAAAAAAATCTACATATGGTATGGAAAAAAATCAAAAAATACAGTTCAATCAAAAGCTAGGTAAAATTCTATTTCATTATTAAAAAATCATATTGATACTTATAATTTCTGTATCAACTACTAGGGAAATCTATTAATAATCAAAATTATTATTAAATTACTCATAAAATATTTTATTGTGTTGTAATTGGTTCATGAATTATTATGAACAAATAATTATTTCTTCATGATTTATTAATAAAATCTGTAAACTTATGTAAATACTTGTGAATGCTAATTATATTTTAAAAGATGTTCAGTGCTCTTTTAGTTAAAATTTTTACAAAAAAGTATGGGCAATATTGAGTTTTATTGAAGTGTAAATATTTTAATTCAAATATCCTACTGTATTTCTTAAAGGTTTTTAAGAAATCATGTATAAGCAAAAGTTCTTGTATTTGAAAGTCACATTTGTAAAGGAACAGTTGAAGTCATTAACAAGGAAATGTTATTCAGTTTCTGTATGAATTTAATTTGTAGATGTGAATCATTCAGTATATTTCTTTATAATTGGTATTTTAAATTTGGATATTCTTAGAGAGCTTTTTTAAAAACTGATTAATTCTTTAGCTGAATGTATTGTATAATTGGTTATTGTGAACTGTTTGGGAATATGCTGTAATTTAATAAATCTTGTTTTCCACAATTTTGCCCATTTCATAATTATGATGTTTCTAATTTTAATGCATCCATACTGCAGAAAAATCTTTATCTTTTTAATTTGTAGTTTTAATTTAAATGTATCAAAATATAGCTCATAACTCTCTTTTTCCACATACACTGTGAGGAAATTAGAACAGCGACATAAAAATTGATTGAATATCTAAATATAGAAGCTTGCACTGTGTATTCTTAGCTCTCTATTGAACATATTATCAAGGTTTTCATCGTGTAAATTATTCCCCAACCAAACTAGTCAAATAAGATAACGATTTATGCTTTGATCCAGAGTGGAATCTTTTTCATATTAATAAACCTAGATCAGAAATGGCCATTATGATGCTACCCTTAATTGCGAGCTGAGTTAGGATAGCACTACTAAATGATTATTCTTGATATGAAGGAAATACTTTCTCATGATACTTCAATAAAATACATTTCTCATTTGATAAAACATTGATATTAATTGTGTAAATTAAAATTTTACATTTAGGCTTTTAGCTGAAAAAATGAACAAAAATGAGAGAAAGAATCTATCGGAAATTATGACATTTACCCAAAGTCAAGAACCACCCGAGTTTTTAAAATTAGTTGGCATTGAAGATAATTTACAACCACCTCCACCACCAACAGAAAATTCAGATGATACATTTGTTTATGTCTTTCCTACACTATATCAAGTTGGTTTGGGAATGGGATATTTAGAATTACCTCAAGGTGAAGTATGCTTAATTTGTGTAATTATATAAATTATGATAATGTCTTAAATTTTATCCAAGTTCATGTGTATTTAGCCAATGTCTAAATTAACAAAATAACTGCAATTAAATAGAAATGTATTTTTTCATAGCTTTATAAATCCATTTTGTATTTTCTTTATGTTTTGCTTTCATATTTAAACCTTTTTTATTTTGTTTTATCAGCTTTTTCCCCTTTTGTTTTTACTGGTACTGTTTTTCATTTTTAAAAAAATAACAACTATACAATATTTTCAAAATGTAAAAGTACTAGTAATGCATATTTAATGAAAGATGTTACTATGATATATACTATTCATTACAATTAATTTAAACTACATTTATGTACTAACTATTCATAGGACTGATTTTTTTTTCTTTCCAAATTCTTTTTGATACCTGCTTATAATTTTTTTATTATAGATAGCTAGAAATAAATGTTAATATTAAGAGAATGGAAAAATAATTATGTGTAAAAAAAACAATTTGAATCAAATTATTTTGCATCAAGTTTTGATTTTAAGAAAATCCTAAATTATTAATTGCATAATACTTAATTTTTAATGCATAAAATTTATAATAATAGAGTTTGTATTTTTCAGTTGAGATCAAACAAAAAAGGCTGGAAAAAAAACTTCTTGATACAAAAAATGTTTATATTTTGGACTGCTCAACTGATGTTTTTGTTTGGTAAATAGTTTTCTATGTCTAAATTGTATAGTATTTGTTTTTATGAGTATATAAAATTCATTCTATTGTATATCACAACTGAATTGTAATGTCTCATCGTAAATTTTTGTAAATGTATTAATCTTGATCAATATCAAGTATTCAAAAGTTATTTTTGTTACAGGTTAGGTCAAAAATCTACTCGTCTTGTACGTGCTGCTGCACTTAAATTATCTCAGGAGTTATGTGCTATGCTCAAAAGACCTAAACATGCAATAGTCAGCAGGGTATTAGAAGGGTAATGTTAGCTTTTAATAATTTGTATTTTATGAGTTTTTGAATGAGATTGTGATATATTTTTTTCATACTAAATATAATTATATCAATTCAAATCTACAAAAAAAAAATCAGATTAATTTGTTTTTTTAAATCTTATATTAAAATATTAAAATTTTTTATGATTTACTGTGCAAAAAAAAATCATGAAATTTATAGTAATAAACTTTTTTTTTATGCATTATAAATAAGCTTAAAATGTGTGAACATTCTTTGTATCTCATTTAAATATGCTACTTCACAATTTTTTCATACTTAGAAATTTTTTTTTTAGAAATCATTGTTTGTGAATTTGTTTTTATGAGGAATAGTAATGACCTATATGCATATGTATCATATGTTTGTATGTTATATATTTCAATGACATTCCGTAGGATTTAACCACAAAGCTTTCTTTATTATTACTTTTATTTTTTTGGTAATGTATTTTTATAAATATAATTAACAATACAATTTATAAATTATTATATATTGAAGTATGGTTTTTTTTAGAACAAAACTTAATATTTTGTAATTTAATGTTCGAGTTTAACATGATATAGTACTATCTGTTCTTCCGAATAACATTTTTGTCATTTTCTCTAAAATTTTTTGTTTATATATGGATGTTTTAAAACTGTCCATGCACATTACAAACTTGAAACTTTACTGAAATGATTTACATGCTCATATATGTAGAATTTTGAATTAATTATTTTATAGAAACATTTTTCAGTATGAACACTGTTTTAATTGTTAAAAGTAATGATTTTTAAAAACATTTTTGTAATCAAACATGTTTTTTTGAAAACAAATTAATATTTTTAATTAATTCCAAATATGCAAGTTGTTATACAAAGTTTTAATAAATATTAAGTGGGGGAACTGGAATTATAACAGTATTTTTTATTTTGATTTGAAGTATTTTGAAAAAATTTTGACATTCTGATAATTTTTTACATTTTTGTAATAAAACAAAAACCAATGAAAATTTTACTAGTGAAAAGGAATTTAATGGTGTTGAACTATATTGGCATAAAATAAAGTCCAATTAAATACATTCTGTGGTATTATTAAAATAATGTAATGTACACACATGAAAACTTTTAGTAAGTTATTGTTTAATACTACATTTCCTTTTTTTTTTTTGTACTGTGGTAGTGTCTTAATAGATTAATTAAAATGAATTCAGTGTCCTAATAGATTAATGTAAAAGCAATTTTCAATATAAGTTATCAAAATTCCAACTAATTAAAAAAAAAAATTTTGACAAAGTTTGATTAAATTATTTAACAACAAAATTATGTGGAAATTGAAATTTAGGTTTTAAACCAACTTACATTGAAGGTCTTTTCATGCTATACTGTCAGAAATGAGACTCATCTTATAAACCAAAGGGGAATTTTCCTGTGTCTGTTCATATCTGAAAAAGACACTGCATATTTCCCCCACCTCTAGATTAGACTTGCCTTTTACTCTGTTGTGAGAGATGGATTGTTATGTACTTTTGTTGAGCACTAACCATCCTTGGTCATTAAGGGTTGAGAAATTAATTCATCAATCCCAATATATAATATCGCCTGGCTTCAAAGCTTGGAGTATCAGGCCACCTCTACACTTGGCATGGTTACCGATTGACACACTAGGGAATTCAGTACTAAAGATTAATATTAGATGGAATTTTATACTTCTTAAAAGTCATCTTACTTTATAGAAAAGTTTTGAACATGTTCTCTGAAGTATTCTTTTACTTTTCTCTTTAACATTTAAAATTTTCTTTTGACTAGATTTCAAAATTTGAATTATACAAGATGTTGAACTAAAATTGTATATGTTAATACAAACTTTAAAACATGATTCTGCAGGAAGAAATATTTCTGATTGAAATTTGCTTTTTGAAATTATTAATGTTTAAAAATATTTGTATGTTTCCTGTTAGATATAATTCACACAATATTGATGTTAATATTTCAAAGTATTATTAATAATGCAAACAGATTATATGCAAACATGTTTTGTTTTTTACAGAACTGAACCACAAATTTTTAAATCTAAGTTCTATGGTTGGGATGATGTGATTGCTGTAGATTTTACTAGAACAGCTCAATCTGTAGCTCGAACTGGAGCAGATTTGAAGGTAAATTGTTAAAAAAAATTTTTTAATTTTTTTTTTACAAACTATTATATTTTTCAGATCTAGCTATAAAATTCCTAAGTTGTATAGTATATTATTAGAATATATATTTTCTTTTCCTCTTCTCAAATTTGACATAAAAAGGATCCAAATGGCCTTTCATATCTGATTCAGATATTTCATTAATTGTTGTAATTTGCTCTTTCAAAAAAATTTCCCTTCTATTTTTAGAAATGGATGAGTAAACAAGAAACTAAAGCAGATCTTTCTGCATTGTTCATGAACAGACAGCCACCTATGAGCAAAGAAGAAGCTGTGAGTACATTTTATAATGGTATATTTATGCATGTTAAATGAAAATAAATGTGCTTAATAATATTTGGCTGTGAATTTATGAACATTTTTAAGTTAATTTTTATTTAATAAAACATATGAAGATTGAATGGATCATATATTTTATTTAGTATTTTTAATGCAAAAAAGTGGCATGTACAAAATCAGTTTTTTGAAGTGAATTAATTTCTTATGCATGCAAAAATGTGAAAAATAAATTTAGAATAAATAAAGTTGTACTTTATATTCTCAATTGTTCAGAATTCTCAATTAATTGTTGTGTATTCTAATTATTATTGAAACATTCAAAGTGTTTCGAAACTCTTGGGCAAAAACTTAAGGGGTGATAGAAGGATCTAAACAAGCAATTTTTACCATTCAATGCATATGCGGGGAACAAGCAGTAAACTGCTAAATGACACTGTAATGGTAAGCATAAAGTATGAGTTTTCTTACACATCATCATTTCTACGTACCTGATTATTGTACATTACCGTGCCACCTGAAATTTGTAGTTGAAATAATGTTGTATAAGAAAACTCTGGCTTTTTGCTTTCCATTATAGCACCATGTAACAGTCCGCTTGCTCTCCATCTAGGCATTGTATTATGAAAATTGCATGTTTAGATATTTTCTATCACCCCTTAAATTTTTGCCCTTGAGTTTAGAAACACGCTGTATATGAAGAAAGTTTTTAGAATATTTGGTTTCATTATATTTATGTTTTAGAAGTTCATCAGAATATTTTTGCTGCTCTGTTGCATTAAAAAACTTGTAATAATTCATTTAATTCCAAAATATTTTTATTTTGCAAAATTTTAGTATTCAATTATTATTCTGTAATGTTAAATGTACAACTTTGTTCCTAATTTCAAAATTCAAAGTTTGCTGTTAAATTATTTGTTTTATTCATAGATTTAATTAATATATAATTAAAATTTTAAAAAAATTTGCATAGCATTTTAGAAAGGAATTTAAAATTACTTTTTCATTATTGCTTTTTTTTGTTGTTGTTGTTGTGATCAATTTCTTAAGGAGATGAATTTTCATGTTGGTAATACATAAGATTTCATAATTCTTTGATTCCAATATCTTTATGAAGTACATATAATGGAATTATTTCAACATATATTGTCTTAACATTATCTCACTTTTTGAAACTTAAAAAAAATTGAGAGCTTTAATGTTGTAAGTTTGTTGAAATTGCTGTTTCAAAATGAAAATAATTATTATTTAGGCATTTATAAAAATTTTAATTTAAATAATACGGTTGTTATTTCAACAAATGTTTCCTTTTTGTTGCTGCTAACAGAAAACATTGATGGAAGAGTGGAATGAAGATTTAGAAGCAATGGAATCTTTTGTATTAGAAGGGAAAAAATTTGTCCGTCTTCCTGAGGAAGAAATTGGTAAGTTTGTGACCTTTTCAATAAACTAACCTTATGATAACTCATAACTTTGTTTTTATATATTTTATAATCAAATTACTAATCAGTTTGAACATATTTGATCAAACTTTTGAAATTTGAATTTTTATTAATTGTATTATTCTTTAAAAATGTCATACTAAAATTTCTGTCTATCATACATATTTTATATGTATTTGTTAATTGTTATACTAATTTAAATTGATAAAGCAGCACATTTAAATAATTTTGTCGTAATATATTTTTGAAATTACTTTGAATATATAATAAACACTGTCTTTAACAAAGCCTCAAGTTGATATTTGATTACAATTTTTCAGGTCACTTTTATAGTGAAGATTGTTATGTTTTCTTGTGTCGTTACTGGGTGCCTCTAGAATTACCTGAAAATGAAGAAGGAACTGAAGAAGAGGAAGTGCAAGAAGATGGATACCAATGTGTTGTGTACTTTTGGCAAGGTCGGGAAGCAAGTAATATGGGATGGTTAACATTTACTTTCAGGTATGTATGAATTTTTATCACATTCAATTATTTATTTATTTTTGTTTTTTTGTGTGTACTTTATGATCGAAATTAATATTTAATGCTTAAAATTTATTTTTATATTGTGTATATTGAAATATTTGTATTTTCAATTATATCATTTGCTTGTAACACATTAAAAACTATTACTTGTTTTTTTAATGATAAATTCCCATTGTAACTATAAAGTAATTTTTCATCATATATACATTTATTATTATTATTCTCAGAATTTCTTAGCTATAATTTTTTTTTCTCAGTTTGCAGAAAAAATTTGAATCTCTGTTTGGTGATAAGTTAGAAGTTGTGCGAACTTATCAAGTAAGTTCAACTCTTTTTGTTCTTGTTTATTACTAGCTTAAAAAAGGGTTAATAAGATTAATATTTTATTTTAAAGTGCAGTATATGCAATAAAGTTTTACTCTTTATGAATTTTTTTATTATATTTTATTTGAATCATTTAATTTTCCTTTCTTAATCCTTAACTGAATGATTTTGTAAATGGTAAAATTCATGATGAGCTTTGTAATAATTATAAAGAATGATTAACTTAAAAGTGTATTTTATACATTTTTTTTTATTATTTTAATAAAATTTTAAACTCATGTGATACTTTTTATTATTATTATTATTATTTTAGAATTTGCATACTATTGTTTAAATAAGTAGTGGTCATTTATACCTCTGTGTTAGTTACTTTTCATTTATATATTTCATTTAAAAATTTATTTTCTTTTTCTTGTATGACTTTTAAAACATACCTGTATGCTTTATTTGCACATCAATTCTTCAAATTAATATAATCAAAATCAAAACTTTGGTATTTTGCTTATTATTTGTTTGAAATTTCAAATATAAATATTTAAATTATCTTTTGAATTCTTTTAAAATACAAACAGTTGTATTCATTTGTAAACGCTTTTCTTTTTCCTTTAAAAAAAAATCATATAATTTTCTTTTTTAAAAAAATTATCAAAATTTGCACACATACAGGGGCTAGACAAAAGTATGGAAACACCTTGTAAAATTGCATTTTTTACTGAGATATTTATTCAACTCAAATCTGTAGATGGTGATGTGGTATTTGCTCACTAATCACTTGTACAATTTTCTCAATATAGTGCAAGATTCAGGCTTGATTGAATTAATGTTCTATGCAGTTGTGAGTGTGGCTTGTCGGAGCTCACTAAATTTGAAAATATTTGAGGCTGTATGGGGAGTGCTTTTGTAACCAAAATACGTTAAGTGTTTGGTATTTCTAGAGGTGTAATTTCCAATAATTATACTGCATACTGGAAAATCAGAAAGCATCCACTAAATCACAGCAAGGGCAAAATGTATGTTGAGTGATTATGACAGGCAATTATTGAATAGAATTGTGATGAAAAGTAAAATGGTTTAAGCTAAAAAAGTGACTCTGTACTCACAAACCTTGTCATCATGAAAACTATACAAAGAAACTCCATAAGCAGGGTATTTCAGGGTCTGCAATTCATTCATCACGGATCAAAATTCCTCTAAAAGCAAAGATGAGTGCCAAAATCGTATAACCTGAACTTTGGAGCAATGGAAGCTGGTCATTTGGTCAGATGAGTATTGCTTCACATATTTCTGTGAGGGGAACCGATGTCGCAAGCTTACGATAGATACTGCTTGCTGCTAAGAGTGTGACATGAGGGGAGCTTGATCATAGTTTGGGCAGCCATTTTGTAGTATTTCATGGGACTTGTCATTACTCTGCAAGGTCAAATTGTTACCAAGGGTTATGTGACCATTTTGGTTAATCACATCACAAACTTTGCACACTAATGGTAATGCCATGAATCAAGATAGTGGAGCCCCTGTTCACACAGTTTGCATTGTCTAGAACAAGTTCTCTCAACATGATTAAATCTGCATACATTTTATCCACTTTATCATCATTAAGGAAACATGCCTATCCTTTGCCAGAAGAATAATACGAGATTCACTGCAAATCATGCAGGACCTATATTGGTCTGTTCCTAGAAGACTGCTTGCAGTTTTGAATGTCAATTGTTTTCTGACATGGTATTAGTCATTTCAGTTTATGTAAATTTTTTTAATACATAGTAAGTTTTAAATTATCATCCCTTGCCTTTTTTTTTGGGGGGGGGGGGCAAAGAGGAAAGGGATATTTGATGCCAAAATTTTTTTTTTTTTGACTATTTTATTCAAATAAAATAATTTTAAAAACTTTTTGAAAATGCTTCATTTTCCTTTTTCGTATTTATTACTATTAATTTATATTTCTGAAGTCACATGTACAAAATCAAAAAAAAAAAATTTGTCATTAGATGTATATTGTTTATGGAGACATCTTTTTTTTTTTTTTTTTTTTTTTTTTTAATAAAAAAAATTATTTAAAAAGATAAATATATGTAATGCATTATTGAAATTATTGCTCTGTGTACAGAAATGATATATTTAAATATACATAGCTGAAGTTTTTATTTTACTTTTTTCATGTTCCAGCAACAAGAGAATCTGAAATTTTTGTCTCATTTTAAACGACAGTTTATTATACATCATGGTAAAAGGAAGAATTCGAAAAGTAGTGCTGCCATTGAAATGTTTCATATTCGATCTAACGGAAGTCCAATATGCACTCGATGCATACAGGTAACTTAACTTTTATCAAACTTTAAATTGTTTTAACTTTTCCTATTTGCCTATTGAATTACAAAGTATTTATTGTTTAAAATTGTATCCAGTGATAATAATTTTTCTTGAAAACTAAATTTATTTAAAGTTCCTATTTTTTTTATTAAAATTATTCTTTATATTTTGCTTTATCAGAACTTTCTTTCTTGTGATGTTCATTAATTTGTGTAGAAAATATCAATTCAAAATCGGTGGACGAAGTTAAAATATGTAATAATTCATAACTTTGAGGGGGAAAAAAGGCTTTTTGTTTATAATTTTAAACAGATTTTTTTTTTAAATTATTGAATGTTATTTTACAAAAATTGATTATGAGGAATGGTAATCTATTCTGTCAGTTTAATTAATAGACATAATTTTTTTTTTTTAATTTTGCAAAATGCATTATTTCATGTTAGTATTGTATTTCAATTACCCCCCTTTTTTTTTCAGGTTAATACAGATGCAAGTGTCCTTAATTCCTGTTTTTGGTGAGTGTAAATTTAAATTTTATGTATTTATACTGCATATATAATTCACTTTCCTCCCTTTATTTTTTTTTCTTTCAATTTCTGAAATTAAGTTATGAATAATTTTTAATGATGTTAATTTTTGAAGTATGAACATTATTGTCAAACTACTTGCTTCATTATCCTTTACTCAATATATTATTCATGTACTTGTATATTGTAAAAGTTCTATTTTCTTGAAGTTTTTTCGTACAGTTTCATATTATTTTTGAATTATTTTACAGCTATATATTGAAAGTACCATTTGATAAAGTGAATAACTCGGGTATTGTTTATGTTTGGATTGGATCTAAAAGTGATGAAGATGAAGCTAAATTAACTGAGGAATTAGCAAACAAGCTATATGACACTGTTAGTATTTTTTTTAACTGAGCTTGAGTTTATCAGTATGAAATGACCAATTTATGTGTATATATATTAAAATATATCTATAAGTTTGATACAAAGAATATTGTCTGCAGAATTTAAAATTTAGTTAAGCTTTTTTACCAATTAAAAGGTGTGCATTTTTGTTTAATGTATTATGCCATGTTATTTTAAATATTTATTTATCTTTACGTATCAATAACCTAAATATTTAGCAGGATGTTAAAAAAACATTAAAAAATTGTGTTGATGTGTCTGTATATGAATGTATATATGCCAACATAACTAATATATGTTTTTCTAGGTGTTCTTATTTTTTTATTAATTTATTTAAATTATAAACATTATAATTTAGTATCATTCAAAATGTTTTTATGGAAATAATCTATTTAGTGCATTTAAAAAAAGTTTTAATTGAGTGAAAATATATTTGGGGGAAAAAAGGGAACTAACTGGGCAATGGGCATGAATGAGCTGAAGTTTCCTTATTAAAGATCAGCTTTAGGATCTTTGTTCATGTTCATGTAAGTGCATGCAAGTTCTTCTCGATGAATAGATTTTTTTTTATGTAAAACATGTCCTGAGTGAACTTGTATTTACTTTTTAATGTGTAGTTGTAAAAAATTAATATTTTTATAAATAACTGAAGGAAAAAATAGTTATAATTTGCTCTACTCTGAAATACATTTTGCGAATTCATTCATGTGACTAGCAAAGAGTTTTAAAGATTGTATTGTTCTTATTAGATTATTTTAATATCAAATGACATATACACAATTTTTGAAGAAACAAAATTATTGTATGGTTGTGTTCTTTAAATTTTGTAAAAAATCACATTAACACGTTGAATGCCAATCACGCTGACAAGTAGTTACAAAAATTTTTAATGAAAGGCTTGGTAATACTTTGGTATATCACATAACTATCTTTTATTAGTATTTTTAAATCATATTTCTATAATAAATATGTTGGCATCTGAGTGCAATCTACTTCCATGTCAGGGCAATAACTATCAATCCAAACTCTAGTGACTGATAGACGATATGTTAATATGTGAAAAGAAAAATAACATATTTTTTGGTCTGGTAACTGAACTCAGTTTTTGAATATGTATTTGTAACAAATGTCTACTTTTTCCATTGTAATTGGGGCCTAATTTTTCCACCTGTTTGATATTTATGTAATGAATTTCAGGAAACTCATAGCATTCAAGTTCTCAATGAAGGGGAAGAGCCTGAAAATTTCTTTTGGGTTGCACTTGGTGGCAAAAAACCATATGATACAGTAAAAGTCTTTTGTTTTTTCTACAATTAATTTAATTTACTTCATATTTCTTAATTGATTGTTAACTATTTATAAGCATGAGAAATCATTTTAAAATTGTTGCATCTAATTATTTAAAAAATTTCTAAATTATATAAATATACTATCTATGTCAAGAATTTGATTATGATAGATATGCTTGTAGTTTATGATAAAGCTGTATATGAGTTTGAGAAACAAATTTTTCCTAGTTTAAAAAATATTATATATAAATTTTGCTTCTAAAACACATGTTATATGAAATTTCTTTTATTCATTTTTAATGTAATTTTTTTTAAATAATATTGTGAGCAAATATATTAATGTTCATACAAAGTGGTTGTTCTTCATTAGATTTTTTTTTTAAACCTCTTAGGAAAATGAAATTTGAAGCTTGAAAAAATTTTTTATTTAATATGTTTAGTAAAAATTTATTTTACAAATATATTTATTAAATGCATGACATTATTAATCAGTAATACACACTGTTATTCATAATTAACTGTGAATATGTATTAAAATTTAGTATTCTTTTAAAGTCAAGGATAAAAACTTTTCCTTTTTCTCAAGTCAAGTTTTGTTTTTCAGCTGTTATGGTAGAAAATAAACATATATTCCCCTTGAGTTCTGCTATTATGTACTAACTATTTATGTGTCATATTCTTAAACAGATACTTTAAATTTTTATTTTATAATGATCTTTATGGATTTTTCAGTGAACATGATAATTAATTATAGCAATTATTTTCAATTACATTTTTATATAATATTTAGATAAATTCAAAACTAACATTTAGATATATATACACGTACATACACTTTAATTTCAGGAAAAAATTCAGTAGCATTTATGTGTTTAAAACTGTAACTTTCTGCAAATGCTATGCTTCTATCGATGTGATGCTTACATGACTGAAAAAAATATTCTATATGTTATTATAAATAGTTTGGAACACCTATTGGAATTGTTCCACCCACACAGATAGAAGATCACTGAGTAGCTTTCTGTAAACTTTATTGTGCTTATATTGTTTTCCTTGAATGGAATCTCTTGAAGAGACCTATGGGCCTTACACACCCTATACAAGATCTCAGAACAATTACATTTTTCCTTTGTTCAAATCAGCATTCACGTAGTAAAAAATCAGATTTGTATAGAATCTGAGATATAAAATGTAGTGATCAGATTGAGATAGCTTCAAGTGATGTAAAGTTTTCTGTAATTATTTTTGTTTCTCTAAAGTAGAATTTAAAATTTTCTTCTGTCATTCAATTTAATATCTCTTTGTTACAATATTTTTTTATAACTTAGTATGAATATTACATATATGGACTTATTTAATGGATAAATATAAATACATTACTGGAACATAAGTATATTTTTTTCATCTTTTTCTCACCAATAATTAATTTTTTTATGGTTTCATTTCATGCCTTTTTTTCTTAACTATTATGCCATGTATTGTGACATAAGTAAAGATTTTACATCTGAAATGTTAATGGTGAAGCCATGGGTCATTTAACTTATTACAGCATTTATACTGACATGACATTTCTGTGGGTTTTTTATTATTATTATTATTATTATTATTTGCTCAATTTTTCATGGTGGGCAGCATTTATGCAGATGCAGTCTTGATTCTGAAAAGTACATTGTGTGTCTGCATATATATAACACAAATTTTGCACAGTGACATAAAGACTTGAATACATATGCAAAAACAGTTTAATTATTACAAACTATTTAACTATAGATAATCTTAATAAAACAGTAATAGTTAAAAATGGTTCTGATATTATTAAAAAATTTAGGAATTTATTCTATCCATAACTTTGATTTTGAAGATCTTTTAATTCATTTGATATACATGATCTTAAAAGGGTTCTTATTTTTTTAAGAATTATATAATATTAATAAACTTATTTCTTGTAAAAAGTTTAGTAATTTAGTACTTTGCGAAAATAATATCAAATTTAATGATTAAGAATGTAAACAAATTAAAGATATACCTCAAGATGGATAAAGAAGTATTGGTTTAGCTAATATCAATTTACATTTTTATGAATAGATATATATATAATTTTTTGTTTAGATAGATAGATGACCTTATATTTCAAGATAATTTTTAATTCACAGGTTAAACCTAATTTATTTTTTTTATTCTTCTTATTTAAATTTGATTCAAACTAATAATAATATAATGAGAACAGAGTATTTAAATTATAAATTAAAATGTATTGATAATAAAAGCACAGTTGAATTTTTGATGATGATTTTAATTAATTTTCATGAGCATAGGATACCTATCTAGAATAATAGTACACAATTCAATCTTCAAAAATATTGTTTAATTATTTCTTACATAATAAAATAACAAATAATTTAGATGCAACTCATTTTAATATATTTTACAAGTATTGTATTAAAGCTGATTTTCCCATTTTTTTAAAAAATACATTTGAAATGAGAAAATTATAAAATAGAATAAATTATTTTCTGCATCCTTTTTTTTTTTAAAATCAATGGTACATTAAATGTTTTTGCTATAACATTATTAATGTTTAAATAGATTAGTTTGAATATAAATTTTTAATTCTCTCTCTCTCTCTCTCTCTCTCTATATATATATACACACACACACACAGTGTAGATGGCAATACAAGTATTTGTTTTAAAATATTATTATTTTATTACGAGAATATTTTAAGAATTGTATATTCTTTAAATTTAAATAATTATTTTTAAAAATCTTTTAGTAACTATACTATTTTTGTTTTTTTGTGAAATTATAAAACAAATTTTCACAATTTGTTATTTTTGGCAAGATATTTAGATTGGTGCCATTTGCAATAATTATTCTGCCAGAGTGAATTTTTAGTATTATGATTTGAATATTAATTCCCTTTTTTATTCTTATTAATTTGATTTGTATATTTATGTGAATTTTAAGCACATTAACTTAGGTGTTGTTATTTTTAGATATTTTCTATCTTGTATTCCTAATGCATTTTTAAGTACAGTATCTTGGAAAGAAAAATTTTTTTAGTTCATTCAATTTGATTTTTACCATTTTTAATTATAAGGTAATATCTGAGCAAGATGGTTTGAATTTATTAAAACACTGTTTAACTGTACATCTCAAAGCAAATTTTATTAATTTTTATCCTTTTTTAGTTTCTTTATAATTTAAGTCATTTTGAATTTTAAAAAAAAATATATTTTAATGTCTTTCATTTACTTTTTCTTATGATCTATGTGCTCATATTTGAATCATACTTCTTAAAATATAATAATATAAGAAATATTTGTAATTCTAATTTTTTTAATTTTATGATTATGGTATTTTTGATTATTAGATTATATATAATATATATATATATGTGCTGTTATAGTATACATTATTACTGTGTGTGTGTACACATACAGTTTAAAAAGAACATTTTATTTGTTTACTTTTTTGTAAATGAAAAAGGTTTTTTTGTTTAACAACATTTTTTTAAATTATTATTATTCACGTGAATCTTATGTGTCAAGTCATTTATCTTGTCAATTGCAATTACAAATTCACTATATTCTATTAGGATGCAGATTTTATGAATCATACCAGACTTTTCCGTTGTTCGAATGAAAAGGGGTATTTTTCTATTTCTGAGAAGTGCTCTGATTTCTGTCAAGATGATTTGGCTGATGATGACATAATGATACTTGACAGTGGTACACATGTATTTATATGGGTTGGTGCTAAGTGCAGTGAAGTGGAAATAAAATTAGCATACAAAAGTGCACAGGTAATTTTGTCATTAAAAGTCCTGTTTCATTCTGATTGTTTTTATTTGTTAATAAACTAAATACTTCATTTCTTTTAAAAATATTTTTATCAGGTGTATGTACAAAGTTTACGAGCAAAACAATCAAGTCAACCACGAAAACTTATGCTTACTTTGAAAGGAAAAGAATCGAAGAGATTCACAAAGTGCTTCCATGGTTGGGGAAAACACAAAACTGTAGTTGAATAAATCTGCTGCATTTTTTATATGAAAAATTAAGGTGAATTAGAAAATAGATAGAAATCATGTATGTATAAAAAAAAATGAGACTTATTTATTAATATGTGGTGAATTTTAAAACTAGTGTGTGTGCTGTGTTTTTTACCTTTGGTATTTATACAAAATATTGCAGTTTGTTCTTGCCTCATATCTTGTTATTGTGCCTTGAAATTTCTATATACATATAAAACTGTACATAAGATCATGTTAATTATTTATGCTTTTTTAAATAATTACGCCTTTTACCATATTGTTATGAAGAATGTTATATTTTTGTTGTGTGAATTGTAAATATATATTTTTTGTGTATGTCATTGTCATTATTTAAATGGTGAAAAATACTTATATTAATTTCACAAAATTATATTAACTTATATACATATGTCTGAAAATAATTTTTAATTTTACAAAGTTATTAAAAAATTCTATTTGATTTCAGTTTTAAAATAATTGAGATTATTACTTGGCTTAATATATAAAATGCATGAAAGTATTTAATAAATAACTTTTTTCCCTTTGGCATAAAAAAATATAGGAGATATTTACTGTTTGTTTAACAATTTATTTAATTGTTTTGTATTTACAAAATACATTTATATTCTAAATAAAAGTATGTGCTTATATTATTTTGTTTATTTCTATTTGTCCTAATTTCTGTTGCATAAATGCTTTTGAAATATATGATTACCTTTATATATAATTTTAATCTATATAATTGATGGATTGGTCATTTTTTACTGTCACACTTAAAAGTGACACAAGAACTATTGGTGATTGACCTCATACTTTTAAACCTTGATCAAATGATGAGGATGACATTTGAGCTTACCTTCCACATCATGTCCATAAGAAGATTTGAAGAGCCTCTACAAGTTTAACCTACATCAACCCCACTACAAGGTGGGTCTTTACTTGTACCAGAACATGAATCAATTGCTTGAATGAAACAGTGCTGACTGTGAATTCACAACCATGACTACTAGACTACCCATGGTCACTATAATCTATTTAAGAATGCTATTGAGGGAAATAGGAATTTTGTTTTTTGTAAACCACTAAAATAATAATACAAGCAGTTATTTAATTGTAAATTCTTTATGTATGTTTATCTGACTTAATAAAACTTTTTATTAAAGTTACATCAATATTGATTGATGTATTAATCTTATTAATAAGGCCATCAAGCTTAAATTTGATTCCACAAAAAATCATTATGTTGAAGGAATTCAAGTTGCCATATTGAGCCTCAAAGTTTTCGCAAGGTAAGATATGGAAGTTTGAGAAGTGAGTACACCATCTAAAATTTGTTATCACCAGCCTGTACTTGCTTTGAAATTCCAAAATTCTTCTCCAGTAGCTCTATGTGCATCTATATGACATTAACTCTTGAGACTGCAATTTTTAAAAAAATTTTATTTGTAAATAATCTAAAATATATTGTAATGTTACAAATATATATGTATGTATTTTGCAAATAATAGAAAATTTTAACAATTATCAGAGAGAAATCAAAAGAAAAATTTTTTAACTATGTATCCAAAAAATGCAAGAGTCTTATTTTGCATTTTAAGAATCTGTTGCTCAAGGATGGGATTCCATTTGTGTGACAAAATAGTAATAAGAACTATAAGTGTGAGGAAGTTTTCTGTAAATTTAAAGAGAAATAAAATTATTGGTAGTACATATACCCTTTTTAAAGAATGAAATGTTATGAATACAAGTTTTAAGTGCTATTTAATTTTAATTTTATATAAATCACTTTAGAATAATTCCGTATTCATTATCTTAGTATTATGTTTATTCATTACATTTTATGTTTGCTTATTTTGACATCTCAATTGCTTTCTATATCTTAATCATGCAAACTTTTAATATGTTCCAAGACTGACTAGTATTACTATATCATATGAAATTTGAGATTATTTTAGCTTCATAATTTGTCTAGTTGTGTTAGATTTGACATGCTTATTCATGTTAAAATTAATAGGAATCATAGGAAAGGAGGATTAGCACAAAAAAGATATATATATATATATATGTATGTATGTATGTAATGCATTGTGAATTAATTATGATAAAAGCATGGTAAAAAAATTAAAACAAAAATCAAATGGCAGAAAATTAAAAGAAAAAAAAATCATATGCATAAATTAATTAAGTTAAACATTTTAATATGATATATAAGAGTTGAGTAATGATATATTTGTTTTATTTTATTGATTATATATACATACACAAAATATATTTTGAGTATGTGTATGAAAATTATATTTCTTCACTGTTATACTGCTGTACATTAAAGACAAATAGATTAAAGATTATGTTATGAATATAATAATTTAACTAATTTTAAACAAGCAAATAGCCATATGTGATATGAAGATGGTGCATGCACTTTGCTCACACAAAATATATTTATTTTATGTGTGTGAAATTTTGCAGTGTTATATCTGATTTTATTATTAATGAAATTAAAAGCAACTTTTTGAGATTCAGAAACTTTATTTTCAGGTAGATAGTTTTAAGTTTACTTGAAAGTAATTTATATATATATATATATGTATGTATGTATATATATATGTGTGTAATATATATATATATATATGCATATAAAATATGTATGTATATATGTGTGTGTATATGTATATTGAAAATGGCATATAACTTGAAAACATATTCAAATAATTAGAAATGGTGCTAGAATTCCTTAAAATCCCAAAAAGAAATAATCCAATTAAAATTGCTTTTTAGGATTGTTGTGTATACTTAATTATTTGTTCAAATAAAAATTAAACTTGAGGAATCTAAATTCCAAATGTACATTTGAAACTTAAAAGTTCCATAGAAAACTGCATTGGAGACAGATAATGAAATAAACCTTTTTTTTTTTTTTTGTCTGAAAAAGCCAATAGTATATGTTTTTATTATGGCAGCTCTTTTCCTGTGACTTAAAAACTAGCAATGATGAGAATAAAAGTCCCTAATAACTGGCTTGGGAGGGAATTTCCTTTTATTTCAAAAGCTTTTAGGGATAAAAAATAAAAGGGAATTTCCTTTTATTTTTATCAAAAGCACATGTCTACAGATACAGATAGTACAAAACTGTCCTCAAACAGCAAAAAAGCATCTGCTGCCACCGAACTATAAACTTGTATTTTTGGAGGATATGCTTGAAATAGGCTTTACTGTTAGAATTGTAATAATGGAAAACGAAGAGTCAAAATATATCTTAGTGACATATGTGTAATAATACCTTGAGGTAGTAGCATAGATCGTGAAATATTTCCATCAATATCAAAAAGTATACAACTCTTACAATGTACCTGTTAGTAATGAAAGGTAAATATATACTTATTTGTAATTGTAAATATGTATGTTGCACTAGTAATATCAAAACATAATTTTAGAAACCTACATTAAAAATATTTTAGGGGTACATGTCTATGATGTTTTATAGGTGATAATGTGCATCATAAATTGAGTAAATCTCGTGGACTAATTTCTTACTTTTGAAAGTATTGTGTGAATGAATAAACTTTTGAACTACATCTTAATTTAATCTTTTAGATATATTATGGATTATTCACGGAGTTATGGATTGAAATAGTGTTTGTGACGTGTTAGAAGATTACTGTGATGTTTTCAAAATATTGCAGATGGTTTCACTTGAACCAGCTTTGTCTTTCCACATATCTCAATATAATAATTATTAAACCTGCATATTGAGCTCCTGTTATCTTATATTATGTTTCTATTGTTTTAAGCCACCCAAGGGGCTATTGTTTTAGTTAACCCAAAATTTAAAAAAAAAATTTAATGTGGAAATTTTACTGCAATAGGTTACATTGAATTTTTTAAAAAAAAATAGGGGCGGGGGGTGATTTTTGGCATTTATGTAACAATCCAATCCATTGGCTCTTTCTTCTGAGTGAGGCAAGATGATCATGCCAATTATTAAAAAAATGTACGTGTGTAATTGAAACAAACGATTCATTGCAGTGAAACGGGTTTCCCCTCCCTGGATTCAGCAGTACATATACTAAGCTACCAACTTTGGATCATGACACTCAAGAGTATTTAATAAGGTAAAGCGAAATGCTCGCTATTTAAATACATAACCTTTCCCTCCTTCTTTTCTATTACGTTTTTATATATCGCTTTAGAAATGGAAAGGTTCCAGCGAGTAATCTTACAAAATAAAAATAATTGCAACAATTTTTTTTTTTTCCAATTCAAATTGGTTTTGTTAATTTTATTAGCCACCCAAGGGGATATTGTTTTAGTCACCCAAGAATGTCGTACCTGACCACTTTTCAAAAATTTAACTTGTTTTTGCGTATATTTTTTGTCTGCTTTCACCAGTTATGAACTTAATTTTCAAAAATACATTTTCTCCTGAATTTTTTATTGGATCGAAATAAAATATATGCAGTATACGTCTGATACCTGCTTTCAGCACTAATGAACTCAATTTTCAAAAATATTTCGTAATAAATTTCCTCCTAGTTCTTTATTGGATTGAAGTGTAACAAATATAAAAATTAAGTATTTTATTTACTTATCGATTTATGTATTACTGTAAATCATATGTAAACTGGAATCAAGATATGACTGAAAATAAATAACAACATTCAGAATTTTAGGCTGTGAGGCAGCCTTTTTTTTATTCCCCTCAAGAATTTCAAACTACGTATTTTTAGTTTGGCTTCCTTCTTGGGATATTTTGGGTCAAATGATTTTAATATTGATTTACTATTATTAACCACCCTAGGGGCTATTGTTTTAGTTGGATCACTTTTGGCGTACCAGATCACTTTTCTATTTTTATCGTTTGCTTCAATTTTAATTACATTAAGCTTAAATATATTCAATTTAATAATTTATCATTTGCTTTAATTTTAATTACTCGTAGCTTTGATAAAATATTCTATTTAAAAATTTATCGTTTGCTTTAATTTTAATTACATTTAGCTGATATAACATTCAATTTAAAAATTTATCGTATCCTTTAATTTTAATATCTTAAAAGTTTACTATTGTCCATTTCTCGACATTTCATCTTGTACTTTAATTCTCATATTTAATTTAGTAATTTAATAATTGTTATTAAAAATAAAAAGAGCACCTTGGGTGGCTAAATCTGTACTTTGCATAGAACTTTTTAAATTTTCTTATTTTGTTTTGATAAATCCCAAAAGCTTTTTTCCCCAATCTTAAGATAAATGCTCGTTTAGCTAAACAAAGTTAGAAGCTGAAAACGGATACTATTAATTTTGGGATAACAGAATCTGAAATCTTAGTCTCAAAAAAAAAAGTCATATAACATGACATTTACGAATTCAAATTAATCTTGCATGCTATGGCCGTTTTTCAATGGTTAATGAAACGCAGTGGCGTACTGTGGGGGGGGGGGGAGGTTGCAAAGGGTCATATGCACACACACACCAAGGTTTTTTGTGGAAATTGAAATATTTCAGGATAATTCCTTTCTTTTACTATTAAAGTTGTTCTAAACTTTAAAATGAAATAAACTTTTTTTTCTTCTGTTTAAATTTTTTCACCAGGAAGAAAGGGAAAAAATGATTTTATCAAAACCAATTCATGAGAAAATAATAGAAAAGTCTTTGCTATCTCCAGTATGTTCCTCTGGCTTAGTGTTTAAAGACGAAGAAGGAAGGGTGCATCCCTCTTTGTGACATAATAAAAATTATATCAATCTTTATAAGATTGATGTAACGTATTCTTTAATTTTTATCAAGTGGCAATTCTAAACTAAAAAAAAAGTTGCTTCTTTCACTACGAAGAAGATATGCACCCCCAATTACCCAAACTTAATTTCTGGGCACGTCACTGGTGAAATGTTACATAATGCAGTTAATAATTAGAATAGTATTATAATTATTTGAATCAGATGAATAGCATACGTAAGGAAAGATATCAAGAGATACGAGACATAAACAGTGAAGAATGCTGGCTTGAAATGTAACATGTAAATACTGAAACGTTTTATAAGGTAAAGTAATTCTAAAATGTTAATCATTGAAGGCGTCAGCATTAGAAGATATGCTAGAATTCCCCAGCTAGGATAATGTAAATTGAAATCGCTTCTTTTATATATATATATATATGCTTAAAAGAAACTAAACGAGAAGTACAATTATTTAAAAGAGAATGGAATATTTGATAACTTTAACAATTTCCACTCCTATAGAATAAAATTAAGATCATAAAAGGAACTATATTATGACGTTAGAATGCAAATTAGCTTCTAATAGATTTTTTTTTTTTCATTCCAACGTCACTTGACCGTGGTTCAAAATTACGAGGTCCGTCGCCAACAGCCCTCGTGTTGCTTCTAGTGCGACGTTAATAAAAACTAAAACTTTTTTCATTCCATAATCCGATTGTTTTGCAGAATTAAGTAGATAATACTCTAAATAGCCTATGTTCCAAATTTCATTTGATTTCGATCATTAGTATTAGAGATATTCTTGAAAAACTTTTAAAGGCTCTAATACTAAATTGTTTTGAACAAACAATTTATCTGCACAGAATGTAACCTTTTTGAAAATAAAGTTATAATCTTTTATCATTTTCCCAATTTGTTTTTATATTAATGCTCTGTTTTATTTTATGTTTATTAACATGAAAGGTGTTTTGTGAACCAACAAATATTATAAATAATTCGAGATAAAAAACAATGTTTTTATATGGTGGCAAAGTTTATTAAAAAAAATATTGAAATATTAGTTAAAACTGGCCTCAAATATCTAAATATTGCAATGTTAGACAAGTAAGAACGGTTCCCAAAATTTTAGAGCTCTAGCTTGATGGGAAGTTGGTTAAATTAATGATAGAAAATTTGATGATATACACACAGAGACAGACACACACCAAGTGAAATACATAAAAACGTTAAAACTAACTAAAATTAATTAATTCATCCGGTTAATTAAATAGTTAGAATGCAGTTTAACCCTACCACCCTTGGCGATAAGAATTAATTGGGAATATTTTGCCAAATGTGGCTACCCTGGTCTGTTTTACGGACTTAACGTTCAGCCAAAATAAATCGCCAAATTCGGTGCTAATTTTTGAAATCGCGCCAAGTAGTCGGACTAAACTGCATTATTAAAGGAAATATTAGCTAAAACTTGTCGCAAATGTCTAAATATTGCATTGTTAGGCGAGTAAGAACGATTCCCAAAGCTTCAGAGCTCTAGCTTGATGGGAAGTTGGTTAAATTAACGATCGAAAATTTGATGACACACATACCAAGTGAAATGCATAAAAACGTTTTAAAATATAATAGATTGCTAGCAATATGAGTAATGCATACGAGGATGGTTTAAAAAGTATCTGCGCTAAAAAAATTGGATAATTCTTTGTAATATATTCTCCAGTAATCTTTTTTCTAAGAATACCATGTACATGACGCCTTTCGCATCCTAAAATATCGACCTTCGGAAGAAACCAATGGGCTAAATTCACAGACAACTGGCGTCACATCAAAATCACGTGATGTCACAAAAATAAACCCGCGTGGTTTGCGCTAACATCGGAATTCTCTATGTGCTAATTATTTACATCTTGTACTTCAAATTTTGCAGATGATTCTGCGGGGTTAGCTCAGGGCTACAACAACAAACTAACACTAAAAACTATGCAAAATTACCTACACACCCTCGAGGAATGGCTTACTCACTGGAGAATAGCAATGAATGTCGAAAAATCACAGGCAATACTGTTTCACAAAGGCAGACAATCCCCCCCCCACACACACAACCTTAATCTCTTCGACGAAGAACTCAGTTGGGTATTGGTGGTTAGATATTTGGGTCTGCACCTTGATCAAAAATTAACTTACTCCAAACATATTAAACATCTAAAAGATAAATTCTGGAATAAAACACATCTCTGTATCTCTTTAAATGGACGACACTCATCACTTTCTCTCAACAACAAAGTTTTACTCTACAAGCAGATTTTGCACCCTGTTATCACCTACGCCTCCCCAGTCTGGGGGATACTCTTGACCCATCTGAAACATATTCAAACCCTACAAAACAAAATTCTTCGAATTATGACAAACGCTCCATGGTACATCAGGAACTCGGTCATCCACAATGACCTGAAAATAGAAAAAATTGAGAATTTCATCACTAAATTTTCTCGAAATATCTTTCTAACTATTGAAAATCACCAAAATCCCTTGATCAGAGCTCAAACAATATTTACAGAAGTAAACCTAAAACAAAATTTCGCCTACAAAACTAAGAAATGGTCTCAACCTCTCAAACCGCCGTATATTCATTTTATCAATAAGTGCTAAATCTTTGCTGACAAAAGTTTGCTGATAGCCGATAAAGCATCACTTACCCCCCTCCCCCCACACCTGTAGAAGTTGTGGAAATGGTTGCAGATTTACTGTAAACATTTATGCCAAGCCCCCATAGCTTAGACTCAACTATCTTAATTTCTAATTTACTTCCCTCCCTTTTTTTTTCTTCTTTTTCTTAACTTTTATTTCTTAAATTCAAATTCTTAAATCTCTAATTGTTGTTAAATTTTTACCATATGATAAGCGGCAATCTCGCTGGCGCTCGATTGCCATCCAATTTTAGTAGTAGTAGTTGTACTTCAACTTTGTTTTAGTCCTCGAATCATTGCCTTAGATTGCACGCATAATCTTGGTTACTCTAACGGCTCAAATAGCACTTTTTAGTGCTCACCGCATATTTTTCTTACTACTTTTTCTCTCTGACTTAACTGTTTACCGACCATGGACTTGAATTTTGACCATCAATATAACTCGGAACCTAATGAAGATACCTCCTCGAACTTCTCTTCCAGATCTGAAGACGAAAAAACTCCATGCCAAAAACGACAAAGAATTGAAAAAGACATTGCCTCCTACTCCACCAGAAAAGAAGCACAATCATCTTACCTGGTCCAACTTAAATTTCGTGGCACAGATTCAAATGATTCACTTTTTATCAAAACGCAGAAAAATATCGAAGGATACGAAAACAAGCTTCAACGACTGGAAAGTGAGTATGCTACTTTAGCGCCTTGCGCGACTGCTGGCTGCCCCATCCATTCCACCCCAAATATCCTCCCTATGAAACGTAAAGATAATCAAGGTTTTATCACCCCCCCTAAAAATAAAACATGTAAAAAACCTACACTGACCTCCTCGTCTAATTTAATTTTACCTACTCAAAATCAATTCCAACAGCTATCAGACGATGTTACACCCCCAGATAACAATGAAGATCAAGATTCAGTTTCAACTCCCAAAATTGTAAAAGCAAAAAATTTACCTCCTCCAATTATGCTTAAAGTAAGCAAAAATTATAGACAACACCTCAAGGAAATTAGTCATGAATTACCTAAACTAAGAACTCGTCTTTCCGGCGAGTACATTAAATTATATACCGATACGCTAGATGACTATAGAAAACTTTCACACCTATTATCCACTAAGACTTATGAATATTACGTCATTCAACCAAAAATTTTGCGTCCATTGAAAATTATTTTTAAAGGTTTACCACGAGATACTGAAATCCATGATATTCAGGAAGAACTAATTGAACTTGGATTCGACCCAATCAGGATAAATCAACTTACAAACAGGCGTACAAAAATTCCCCTTCCAATATTCTTAATAACACTACCTAGAAACGAAACCAGTAAGAAAATCTATGAAGTTAACCGCATATGCTATATGTCTATTACAGTTGACGAATACCGAAGTAACAAAGTCACTCAATGCTTCAACTGTAATCTTTTTCATCACAGTTCAGATAATTGCCATATGATCCCCAGATGCTTAAAATGCTCAGGCGCCCACGCAACCAGAGACTGTAACATCGAAGGAAAAATTAAAGAAATAAAATGTATTAACTGCAACGAAATTGGACACTCCGCCTCATACGGAGGATGCAAACTCTATCCCAAACCTCCAAAAGGATCAATTACTAAAAGCAACACACCCCAAACAAATACTGTTCGTGAAGACTACACTTTTGCAAATGCTTTAAAATCAAACCAACAGATGGCGCCCCAAACGGACGAAAACCCAGATTCATCAAAAAATTCAAAGAAAATTTCACAACATAATGCAAAAAGCCACCAGAAAAATCCTTTCAACAACATTTTTGAAGCCATTGAACAACTCAAAGCTCTTGCCGAAATCTTCTCAATCATTCCAGGACTGCTTAAAAATCTCCATAAAATTCAAAATGCAAAAGGACAAGCAAACAAAAAATTCGCCATCTTAGAAGCGCTTATGGATATCTCTGAAGAATAATGCAGCCAATCGCAGTCGTTTCCCTTCACCCATCGCAAGATCAACTTTTTCCCTCATGGAACTTCAAATTTTTCAAGTACATACTCATTAACTGCTCAACAGATGGCGCCAGCTATGCTGGGCTCATCAATCAGCTCATTTCTAAAGAACTTTTCATCTCTACTCTCTCCAAAATCTTACCCTCTCATCCGCAAGAAATTCCTCTCCACAATGTAAATTTCCATTTTATCCAAAGGACTTAATAAATACTAGATTTGGGCTTGTGGAGCGCTCCGCGCTCCTGGCGCCCATGGAATGTCAACGTCAACGTCAACTTTGTTTTAATTAATATATTTAATATTATCATGTTTCTTACATTATTCACACACAATTATTTACATTCGTTAGGAATTAATCTGAGTATATTTTATATATCTATAGTCTTATTCTCATTTAATTGTGTTTTTAAAATATCTCTCGGGTAAGCTACAGCAAGCCTATTTCAACTTGCTTTTGACGTTTGTTTGTATACTTACGACATAAGCTTTAAATTATTTTCTGCTTTAAACTGATGCACTTTTGAACTGTTAACGGCCATTTCAGCTTTTTGTTTTGCTTAAGCTTATTTTTTGCGTTTCAAATTATTTCATATATAAATATTGTTACGTATCATTAGATCATCGATTGTTTCTAACATGTTAAAAATAAAGTCCGAATATTTATTCTAATATTGTAGTTATTCTAAAAGCTCGGAAAAATAAGTGTGAATAGTATAAGTGTAATTAAGTTCCTCTGAATTATAGTATCTCTTAAGTGTAAACACTATATTTATCAAGCTGATTCTGTTTAAAAAATAAAGCAACGTTGGATTAAACTATTTACTCTTTTAATCAAGATACATAATCAAGCTGTAACAGTTATATAATGATTTATGGTTTAAACAGGTGTCATTTTGTACCTTGAATTAAATTTTTTTAAAATGTGTTTTGCAAAAAAATTAATTAATTCAATCAGAAGTTGATTATAATGTTTTAAAAAGGAATCAAGAGTATTTAAGAAAAACGTGTGAATATGTAAATTCAAAATACAATTTCAATTTTAATTTCAAATTTAATGATTTATAGCATTAATTTTTTTTTTTTTTTTTTTTTTTCTTTTTCTCAAAGTAATATTTATTCATCAAATACAAATTTTACATATATATTTTAATGTAAAAGGAAGTTCAGAAATTAAAGTTCTGACTATTGAGAATAACAAGACACATATCAAATCTCATATTAGTGATAATCAATCTGATTTTTAAAAATATGTACAAAATGTTAATTTTTAAAATTATATTTTCATAGAAATGATACAGTAGGGAGAGATGAACAGAATTTTGAAAAATAGAAAAATTTACATTATATAATTCTTGAATATTGCTTAACAATTTGTTTGTTACGTTGCCTTGTCGTGCAAAAGTGATTCTTGTTTCTTCCAGCCAACACCAGAACCTCGGTTTTACTTTACAATTCATCTCGTCACAAGCATACTTTTTAAAAACATGAATTAACTTAAGAAGTACAAGAATAAAGTGGTTAAATTCCATAAATAAACATACAAATATCAATTCTTTTTTATAAGATCAGAATTTTCTTACGAAGACTATTGAAAAATAAATATTTAGCTTAGGACTTTTATGAATGAATTACAAATAAAAATGGATTGTAAATGTGTATTTTATGGATCGTAAATAAAAATGTTTAACATATCAAATAAAATAATGGATAATATGCTCGGCCTTATCCTATGGTGAACATTTATATGTGTTTTTTACGATTTAATGAATTATATATAACTAGTATTTGTGTCATGTATCGAATATAAAATAAATTGTTTTATTTATTATGTGTAAATGAACATTGAAGTTCATGCATAGAACAAAATATGAATATACAGCACTAAACATTTATTTAAATTTTTGCAATAATTTTTAGGCCACATTATAACACATCAATCAATAACTCCCGAGACTAACCCAGAGATGGCGCTCGTAGTAAACCAGTAACCAAGTCTTTCTAGAATACTAACCTTTGCTTGAAACGTGTCAAAATTTTAAGTTGATCGGACCAGAAACAGCTGAGTTATCGAGGTTGGAGTAAAGTCGTTTTGTAGTTTGTTTAAAAAATGGAAAAAACCGAGTTTCGTGTTCTGATAAAACATTGTTTTTTAATGGGTAAAAACACCGTGCAAGCGAAACAATGGATTGAAAAATGTTACCCGGACTCTTGTCCATCAAAAGCAACGATTTGTCGGTGGTTTGCCGAGTTTAAACGTGGTCGTACCGACACAAATGACGCTCGGGTAGACCTGTGGAAGTCGTTTCACCGGAAAATGTGAGTGAAGTGACAAAAATTATAATGAAAGATCGTAAAGTGAAGCTCCGTGAGATTGCTGAGATGACACAGATATCATATGGAAGTGTATTTACTATCCTTCATGAAAAATTGAGCATGAAAAAGGTTTTTTCCAAGTGGGTGCCGCGATTGCTTTCGATGGAACAAAAACAGCAACGAGTCGATGATTCAGAAAGCTGTTTATCGCTATTTACTCGCAACAAAAAAGATTTCTTGGTGAAAAATTGAAAAAGTTGTTGATTGTATCAACCTAAAAGGTGATTAACAAAGGTGTTATGTTGATGAATAAAAAAAATTCTTTTGCAAAAAAATGTTGTTTTCAATGTTAGTCTCGGGAGTTATTGATTCATGTGTTAAAAAAAAAAAAATATGAAAAGATCTGTGTTAAAATCTTAATTATAGAAAAATCAAATTTTGAACTGATAAAAAACAAGTTGTAGTTCTTCCCCCTCACCTCAAGTCATATGAGTTTAAAACAGATAACTTAAAAAATGTAAGACAATAGTGATGAAACACCAGACAATCACTTATATGATGAACAGAATTTGGGACATAATAGGAAGGAGGCCTGATTAGACTGTGAAAATTTGGTTCCAAAATACACATAAAATTTGTGTTTAAATTAAAACCCTGTTCTTTAAAAAATATATATACTGAAATATCTTACTTCTGTCATAAAGCATCTGAAATTTACTTCAATTCATTAAAGAATAATCTGGAGTAAAAGCTATTTTTATCAACATTTTATTCTGTGTGTATAATTTCTTATTTAATGACTGCCACACAGTATTATTGGAACGAAAAACTGGTGTACAACAATTGTTCGAAAATTGTATAACCTTAATATCTTAAATATAAATATATATCTTAAAATGAAATATATAATTCTTCGTTAATTAAAAAAGACAGTTTAAGTTACATTACACACTTATGAAGTGAAAAAAAAAAATAGAATTCTTGTTGAGCATCATTGTTGTATAGTCATCAATAAAAAAGCGTAGCAAAGTGGCTCAAAACTCTTAAAATTTCACAACACTGTTTTTTAAAAATTATAATGTAATTCTATAAAATATTTTCAGAGCCATACACAAATATTTATATGTATGAAAATAATCCAGGTGTCCGTAGGAGCCTCGTGGTCATGGTTTCGGATTCGTGGCCGGTGGTTTTCGTTCAGTCGCGGGTTCGAGTCTTGACTGCTGAAAATTCGTCATGTAGCCGAGGATGATGCTCGGTAAATCTGACGGGGCGTGGTGCGGAAGTTCGGAGAGGGGGTGCCAGCTCAGGTATCCTCGTCACTTGATCAACGTTCAAAATTGCGAGGTTCGTCGCCAATAGCCCTCGTGCGACATTAATGAAAATTAAACTAAAATCAATTGTTTTGGTTGTTTCTTAGTATCCGGTGTGCATAATGATGAATCCTGGCCTCATCAAAGGTGACAACTTGAAGCTGTAACAATAAAATTTTGATTTTGCAACAAATGGAGGTAATATCAAAATTAATCAATGAATAGATATCATATTCAATTTGGCGCCATTTAACAGATGGCATCACATTGCTTTAAAAAACGGCATTTGTCAACCATTACGGGAAGTTTTACAATAATCTTTGTATATATATTTCTTTTACAAACACCGTGAATAAATCGATAATTAACAATTGTAAACTAATATACGAACCCATAATTCCACCTGATTATGGATTGTAATTTCAATTTTGAATAACCTCCATAACTCAACCCTCAGCAGCATTTGTAAATCTATGATTTTTTTTCATACAAAAAAAAACTGAGCATAATTTTATCGAAATTTATTTCGAAAAAATCTAACAGGTAACACAGTTTACAGAAGTACGCGCCAAGCGACCGATTGTGGAGTTATCAGTTTTTTTTAAAGTTCATTTTATTTATTTATGGACTCATAGCATTATAATTTTCGTGTTATTTCATTGATTGATTTGATTTTTAACATTACGACCTTTAAAAATTTAAGCAGAATTCTAAGAAATATAAGGCTTTTCATGATAAATAATCTGTTATTTGGGGGAAAATGGCATCCATAATCTGAAATTTTTAATTAGTTAATTATATTAATTGAATTAATTAACCTGCATATTTAATTTAGTTTTCTTTGAGTATTAATAGAGATATTAGTTTAGTTCAGTTGTAAATAGAATTATAAAAGTTATAAGTGTTTAATTTTTTTTCTCTTGTTTTGACGACTGTAAATACGATACTATGAAGAGAAAAAGGATTTGTACTTGTCTTCAAAATCAACGTAACTAGTTAATGATGTTACAATCAAATACTTAACATGTGAAGAAGAAATGTTGAAAATCATTTGCCGTATAGCTAAAAGAGCGATGTTACAGTTAATGATCATCTGCTATCTCATTCTCTTCAGTTATCCCATCCCACTTGATTTCATCTATCCAAAATTATCTAACAATATTCTTACCTCGGATATTTAAATATTTTGGAATACCAAAATAAAAGCCCCCCACCCCTCCCTCACGAGCCGTTTAAAAGGGCATGGTGATTTGATCGAAATTTACGAACACTTTCACTGCAGGGCTTTGTGCATAATTTTTTTAAAAAATGTGTTACAAAATACGTATACGTATTCTAACTTTCAGAAGACTCGACTCTCTATATCCCTTGCTGACGGCCATTAGCCCGAGGTGGAAGTATACACAACCAGTGTAGTTATCAGACTTGAAGGACGTGTCATTCGTACACCACTAATAGCTTTGCCTTATTCTAAACGTAAGCGAACACTTTTGAGAATGGATTTCTTACAAAAAGTGACTCACCCAATCGAACGTATGATTTTGTTAAAGGAGTAATTATCCAAGAAGTCCAAAGCCGACTCAACATTGAGGAAAATACATGCCTAATGCGCGATGATGAAGGTAAATGTCTGATACCTGAGCAGAGAAATGAATTGAGTACATTGCTAAAGATGTACGAAACTGTCTCTGAACAAGGAAGAGAGCCTTCTCCCTTCATGGAACACCGTATCAACAATGGAGACAGTCGTCCTGTTTCTGTGCCTCCCTATTGGTTACCACCAAAAAGGAAATAGTTACTTAAGAAAGAACTTAATAAACTTTTGGAACAATACATTTTAGAGGAGTAAGAATCTTCGTATGCTGCGCCTGTGGTGCTCGTTCCCAA
Source organism: Nephila pilipes (assembly GCA_019974015.1). Lineage (NCBI taxonomy): Eukaryota > Metazoa > Arthropoda > Arachnida > Araneae > Nephilidae > Nephila > Nephila pilipes. The sequence goes on from BMAW01053000.1 coordinate 175,769, forward strand.
AGCGAACGGGAAAATCCATCTTTGTATCGATTATAGAGGTCTTAATGCTACGACAGTGGCTGACTCTTATCCATTACCTAGAATGGATGACATATTTCACGAAGCGAAGCATACACCTATTATGACAACTATATATTTACGATCAGGTTGCTACCAGGCGAATGTCTGTGTTTCTGACAGAGACAAAACAGCATTTGTGCGTCCATTTGGAGCTTTTCGCTACCTTCGAATGCCTTTTGGCTTGAAAATGGCCCCAGCAACATTTCAGAGACTGATCGATGAATTCCGCAGTGGCTTAAGTGACATTCTCCTTTTTTTCTTAGCTCGATGATTTCATAATTTTGTCAGAAACCTTTGCAAAACATCTCGATGATCTCAAAGCTGTATTTGAGAAACTTTTGTTATTTAAACTAAATGCAAATCTAAGTAAATGTAAGCCTCTCAGCAATCTCACAAAGGAAAGTTGAGCTTGGTCTTGGGGAGATGAAGAAGAAAATTCTTTTCAAACTTTGAAACAACTTCTAACCAGTCCTCCCGTTTTAAAATAGAGTGATGCTACGAAACTTTACATTATTCGCACTGTTGCTAGTAGCCATGCCACAGTGGCTGTCCTCTTGCAAGGTAAAGGCGAAGAAGAACATCCTATAGAATATGCCAGTAGGCTGTTCTGCTGCTGAAGAAAACTACTCAACCACCGAACGGGAAGCTCTTGCCATCGTTTGGGCACTAAACAAATTTCGAGGTTACATTGAAGGCCAATAAATTACCGTAGCATCCGATCGCCAACCCCTAAAGTGGATTCTGACTTTAAAATCAATTTCAGGTAGACTAGCGAGGTGAGACCTACTACTCCAGTCATTCAACCTGAAAATGGAATATATTCCAGGAAAAGCAAATATCATTGCAGACTTGTTATTCCGTCCCGTATGGGGCCATAAGAAAGAGTTCTGTGAAGTGTGTAGTGTGACTATCGACATGCCTAGTCTCTGCGGACGTACGAGAGGAACAACTAAAAGATGAAGATATTAAGAAAATTGTAGAACCTTTTGAAAATCCAGTGAAAGAGGAAAACTATACCAACTGGAGTAGACGTGGTTATATAATGAATCAAGGACTTATATCGGTATTCCCCTGACTCCGAATCAGAAGCCCAGTTATTGATCCCCTCTCATGAGTGGAACAGGGTTCTTAGAGAGTAGCACGACTCTCAACTGCTGGACATTATGGAGTTGATGGAATTTACCAACGAATTTCTCAGAGATATTACTTCACTGGTATGTGAAAGTATATTAAGGACTATGTTAAAAATTGTAATGAGTGCAACAGGTACAAACCGTCGAATCATAAACCATCTGGTTTGCACTCAGGCATGCGACGTCACAGTTTTAATTTAATAAATAAATTATAAATTTAATAATCTCAATTTTTAAAAATTCTTAATTTTAGTGTAAGACATGTCTTTTCTTCGCCATAATTCGTGATTGGCAACGTCTTTCTCATTTTAAAATCAAATTTTCGAACACGAGAATCAGCATAGACGACCATGTGGAAACGGCAATCTGATAGTTCATTTCATGGCCTTGTGGACCAGGATTTAGAGTTTCAATTTCTCTTCAAAATAAGTTCAAAAGGTGTTATATCGATTTTTTTGAAAATTCCTACTATTGATTCACACTTTCCCTATATATATTTATATATCTTGTTCAAATTTTCGATCGTCAATAAAATACTTTTTATTCATCCACTCAAGTTCAAATACATTTTTTTAAACTTGTAGGGGATGACACTTGATGTTAATACAGTCTTTTCAAATATTAATTCATTAATTTAATTTAATTGGTAAAAATGCAGTTTAGCCCAATCACTTGGCTCGATTTCAAAAATTGCCAAACATGCGATTTGGGGGGGGGGGGGGGCTGAATGTTAAGTCCGAGAAGCGGATCAGGGTAGTCACATTTGGCTAAATATCACCAAATAATTCCTGTCGCCAAGGGTGGTTGGGCTAAACTGCATTCAAACCATTTAATTTACTGGATGAATTAAGAAACAGGCCAATGCTTCTACTATGTTATTTGTTTTGCAATGACAAAGTTAGTAGAGAGTCGGTGTAGAAACTTCATTCTTTCGGATCGAATCTCATCGAAGCATAAATTTTTTTTATTTGATTTTCAAATAATTAATTTTAGTTTTATATGGGAGAAAAAAATTTCTCTGATATAAGATACTAAGCAGGATATAAATTTTGGAATAAATACCGTCATGACGAAGCGTGTAGATCGCTGGAAAGAAATTTCTTTTGCCACTTAATATTGTGATTCTGTCATATGTATATACATATTTATATTAAATGTAATTATTTAATAAAAAAGGAACTAAAATAAAATTTTTCTTTATTGACCTAAGTAGGAACTGACTTCATTTTTTTTTTTTTAATTACTTGTTAAATTAGGAGAATGTGAAAACACTACTTCTTCCATCTTCAAGACAATGATGAAAAGTAATGATCTTTTGCTTAGATTAGATATTGTTTTCGCATTTTTTTTTTAAGAAAGGTTATCCTAAGATTTAACAAAATCCTTTCTAGAATCCAGTAAAATCATATACAGAATATCAGAAAACTCTAACAGTATACACTAACCAATTACAAATACTTTTACAATAAAATAATAAATGATTGACCCACAACTACAACAGATGAAGTTCCTGAACAATTCTAAATTTCTCTCTAGCTTACTTTGCCTATTGTTCATAAACCAGTTAAGGTTTTGTTGTGAGATTTGTTTTTTTGCCTTAGATTTTAAAAAAATACATGATTTGTAAGTTAAAATGCACTCGATCTTTCATAAGCTTAAGCTCCTTTTGAAAACGGGTCATCTCCACATAGGAAAAATATTTTCTTGCGCATCCTGTAGAACCGTAAATAATTATGTAAGTATTTTTACATAACGTGTAATCCCTTTTAATAATATAAAGTTACTGATTTTAGGAAAAGTCATGGAAAAAAAGGGTTTCTTGCTACTCATGCAAAATTTATAAAAGGTGACATGAACCTCTTTTCAAAATGACTATTCAATTTTATTATGGCACACACACACACACAATTTATTTCAATAGAGTTTCAATATTCAAAAGTTTCCGAAAACTATTATTGGATTTCTGGTAATGATCATTGGTTTTCCCAAACCAGAAACGATTAGTTAACAAAGGCTTTTGAATAAGACATTTTGTAATCTCTGAAGTAATTTTACTGAAATGAGACATTAGTAATTTCAAATTTAAGTTAAAATATTTTGTTTTGTTGGATGCAGTTTGCCCTAGCAAAAACAAAACGGCGAGTTCTGCTTTGAATGGTAAGCTCAGGTTCATGCTATAGAAAATCTTGAAACACTACTTCATACTTCATGAATTTACAATCAAGCCATCACCATTCATTAGAAAATTCTATTTGATATCTAATAATAAAATCAAGTTTAAGATAAACTTCCTGCATTGATATTTCGAAATCCGAACAACCTAGTAATCGAATGAATCCAAACGAAATATTCGAGATAATTTCGAAATCTAAACATTGCTTAGAACCTTAATGGTCAACAGAGGCCTACAAATACAAGAAGGTCACACAAAAAAACTTTCCCTACGTATGAAACCCTAGTAGCCTATTCACTCAACTAATCGAAACAAAATTTCATATATTGTTATTTGATGGTGTGTTTTTTCAGATTGTGATGATTTTTAACAATAAAGCTCACACGATGAATTATTACGAATTACACGATGGTTACAAAGTAAATTTTGGAATGGAAAGGCCCATTTTTTCCTAGTCAAATTGTTCAACGCATCGAAAAACCTTAAATGACGTTGGAACGATTCGCGTATGACAAAATTGACGGCGTGAAACACCTGCAAAGAAATGCATTGTAGAGGACCATTTATAGCACTAGAGAGAAGAGGGGAGAGGAGGACTTTTATTAAAAAAATACAAGTTTTCAGCATACTGGGGATGCGGGGACTGTGACAAACGTAACTTCACAGGAGAAATCTGCATAACTTCACGTTCTATGGCATTTTTCATTTCTGGCAAAACTTGATTGACCACTCGACTCCTGTCCCTAATGTTTCAATGAAATCATACTTGTAGATTATTAACAATATAGGGCACAAAACATTACTTTGAGGTACACCCTTCAAAATTACCTTCCTCGATGAAAGGCAACCTCTCCATTGGATTTGAAATGATCTGTTTGATAGAAAATTATACATCCAAAGTGCTAATTTCTCTGTGATACCTAGATGAAGACATTTATAAGCAAGATCATTTAAATACATTGAATCATAAGAACTCTTGATGTCCAAGTTAATTCCCACGAAAAATTTCTTTTGCTGTTTAGTTTTGTGTATAAGATATGTAGCTGTTTAAACCTAGCAAATCCATAAAAATGTGAATGAACTTTTCGTTCTATCGCCAGAAAGTAAGAGATGCTCCCAGCGAAAATTCTTTCAAATGTTTAAAAGAAAATAGAAGTTATAACTTTTGGTCTATATGAGGACATTTTAGTTTTATCTTTGTAGGATTTTGGAATTAGAAGAATGATTGCATGTTTTCAAGACTGAGATATAAATGAATTCTCAAATAAACGTTGAAAATAATCTAGAACAATAGCACGTAGAATGTTATTCAAATTTATGAGGAAAGTGGCTGTAATATAGTCTAAACCTGGAGTTATGTTCTTGGACGTTTATATAGCCCTATTTAATTAAAAAATATAAAGCGGTTTATTAAGTAGATTATTTTTGCCGCGCGTTGCTGAGTTAATTTAAAGGTACAGCTCATGAGATGTTTTATTGAATGCAAAAAATTAGCAAAAATATTGGCCTGGATTTAAGGTTTGGTGATATATCTGTTATTAACTTGAAAAATATTGAAATTTGATTCAGGATTTTTATGAGTAAAAATTTCTTTAAGAGTGTTATGGAAGGTTCTTGGGTTAGATGAATTGTTATGTATTGTGTACCAATATATTCTCTTTGCCTTTTTAATGGGAAATTTGACCTTTCTTGAACATTACTTATATTTGTCCCTCAGTTGAGGGAAAAAAAATTACGAATGGCCATTCTTCGCAAAAACTTTTTGAGCTCGAAGAAATTATTACAGGTATTGTTCCACAATGATGGAAATGATCTGTTTGATAACTGAATTTCTCGGGTATTATTTTAATTGTTTTAGAAACAGTTCCAATGAGTTTTGTCTTGTTATCCTCTGGGTTATTCAATGTAGATTATGCTTGTTCCCTTATTTTTTGCGAATCGATTCGGTTCAGAAATTGCTTATCCTGTTTGAGTAATGAGAATCCTGTAATAATGAAGCAATGAGCACTTTCAAATGGGAAATTTAACACATAGTCATTAGTATGGTCTGAAAGGGTTGATGAAGACATTGTGAGATATATTACAGAAGATTTACCTATAATTTTTATGCGTGGGAACAGTAATGTTGAGGATAATGAAATTTGAATCCCGTAACCTGTCAACAAAGTCATTGTTAGATTTAGAAGAATAATCCGATCCTCAAATCGGATGATGGAGATTAAAGTCCCAAAAAGGAAGACCGGATCTGTTAACGATTCAAAAAAGATTTTATTAATTTAATGTTCTCGGATAGTAGATATTAATTACATAGAAAGATGTATTTCTAATTTCTGTTTTGACAATTCTGAAATCTTGCGTTTGCGCTACTAGTGTAGGAATTGTCCAGCCGAGATGTTCTTTGATATTGCTATTAGTAATCCTTCTCCAGGTCAGTCTCTTCTATGTAGTTTAAAAATAGTTTTGTTTGGAAAATTGAATTTGTCCTCACATCTTTTAGAAAAATTTTCTGAAACATCCAAAAATCTGTTTGTGAAAAGGGAGGAATATTTAACCAATTTGATTTGTTTTTTAGGCCTCTATAGATTCGCTGCAAAAAGTTCATAATTGAAAGCGAAAGAAGATTTTTTTTTCTTCATCTCGTATTTTATATCCTTTCCTCAAGGCTATATCACTAAAATAGAAGACAATGTGGTTTTCTTTATCAACAGAGCAAATTAGGGGGAAATGTATAGATCATATATACAAACAAGGTTATTTCGTCCATTCTCATCCATTTTCTGTGTTATTAGATGCTTCTATACTGAAGGACATAGAAGGTATTTGATTATCCACACTTTTTACCATTGCGTGCTTTTTTTTCTGGTGGGTAATGAAGCCCAAATTCCAGAATACTGCATAAAAGTGTGAACATTGTTTCTATGGACAGAAAACTGAAACTTTTAGAACATTATCTAGGTTTATCTATGGATAGTTGAATATCTTGTGGTTTATAAACCAGAATTTAATCTTTTCTGATAATATTGTTTCCAGTGTGGTAATCGACACAGAGGAAATTTCCGGAATTGTCCCAGATCTGATAAAATAACGGATCTTTTATATTCTATATTATTTGTGTCTTGTGATTCAGTGGCTAAATCTTCCAGCGATACATTAGTAGGAATTCTGAAAATGAAGAATCGGGAAGTGATTCCTTCTAATATAATATTAGCCTTAATTGGGACTTTTAATAAGTTTTGTAATGATACGAGGGTTGCTATTTATATTTCTGTCCTAATAATGAAAAAACAAATATGTAGGATCGAAATTGGTTTTATTGTTTTTCAAAATATTCTCCATGATGATCAATACACTTTTGCATGCGTTTGAACCAATTTTCAAAGCACTTTTTCCAGTCCGATTCAAGTAACTCCAAAACATGTGTTTTGAATGCATCAACCGCTTCTTCGAGGGTCGAAAATCGTTGTCCACGTAATTTATTTTTGATGTGTGGGAATAAGAAGAAGTCATTGGGTGCCAAATCAGGGCTGTACGGCGGATGACCCATCAGTTCGATCTTTCGCTCCGTCAGAAATGCCTTTGTTTGAGTCGATGTGTGAGAGCTCGCATTGTCATGATGAAGAATGATTCGCCTGTTCTTCTGCTTTTTTCGAATTTCTCCGATGACTTCTGGCAAACAAATTTTCGTGTACCATTCAGAATTGACCGTCCTGCGTTGCTCTAACGCCACTGTTGCCACATGACCGTTAATGCCGAAGAAACAGGCAATCATTTGTTTCGATGTGCTTCTTCCTCGAACAACTTTTGTTGGTTTTGCCTCATCTTGGAAGACCCATACAGTTGATTGCTGTTTTGTTTCCGGCTCATATGCATAGATCCATGATTCGTCACCTGTGTAGATGTTATACACAGCCTTTGATGTACCTTGAATGTATTTTTCCAACATTTCCTTGCACCAATCGACACGAGCCTTTTTTTGAGCGTTTGTCAGATTATGCGGGATCCAACGCGAACAAATTTTTTTTACGCTCAAATGTTCATGCAATATTTTATTGATGCTAGTCATACTAATGTCCAAAGACGCCTCTATCTCACGGTATGTCACATGACGATCTTGCTTTATCAGTTCACGCACAGCATTGATCTTTTCTGGCACAACAACGGATTTTGGACGACCTGCACGGGATTCGTCCTGGATCGAACATCGACCACGATTAAATTCGTTATACCAATTTTTTACAGTGCTGTAGGATGGCGCTTTATCGCTGTATAAAGAATTAAGTTCATCGAAGCACTCTTGTCTTGACAATCCACGTCGAAAGTTATGAAAAATAATGGCACGGAAATGTTCACGATACAATTCCATTTTTTGACAGAGAAGAACTTTTCAATTTACTGTCAACAACACAAATAAAGCTATAATGGTAAATCGTTTGCTGAATTTATGTTTAAAAATATCAAACTTTCGATTAAAATCGTCTGCGGTCGCCTAGCAACACTTACTGTTGCCAAGGCCAGAAATATAAATAGCAACCCTCGTAAGATCTGTCCTGGACACTCAGAATCTATGGTGATAATTTTATTTTACCGTTTCTGGTAATGGTTGTATTTTAGGTTTTCTCCCGTCTTGGAATTTTATTTTTCAAAGAAATTTGACCAAATTTTCTGTAATAAAATTCCAAAACACGTTTTCAAACTTTTTTCGCAAGTGACGTCAACCCCTAGCTCTCCTACTACATTTATAAACAGATAACGAAACCAAAATAAATTGAAGTATTAATTCACTTCATGCAATTGCATGGAATTTAAAAACATGAACTTTTCAATTTTACTTTGCTAAGAAAAAGAAACTGAATTTTCCTCAATGTATTAGAAATATTAGTAAATAAAAGTTATTTAAATAAAAAAGAAATGGAATCAGAGATAATCGTAATATATGCTAAGAAAAGAAAAATTTCGGAATATCATTGAAACCGATTGTCTTTAAGATTTTAAATTTGGCAATACGATATGATGTTGTTATTCTTAAAAGAAAACTGAAGGATTTATGAAACAGTGTATACGTGACATGTTAAGTGTTTTAAATGTCTTTTTTGTGAATCATTTTTCTTTCAGTGTATATGTTCTATTTGACTAGATTATTTTTATAGAGAGGTTAATACATTATAAGCATGAAAATGGGAGAAGATACTCCTGTTTCAGCACTTGTGCTGCCTATACTTGTTGGGCCTATCCTTGAAAAAGTATGTCTATATTTTATTATGCAATTTTTTTTAATAGTTGGTTTATTGATATAAGGTGAAAAAAAAAGCAAATGTATCGAATTATCTTGCCTATCTGTGTTGCTTTTGGAGGACAAACATAGATTACTAATAAATGTTTTATATTTTTACTTCACGGTACTTAATTTGGAAAACAGACCATTAACTGTAATTATTTGTTAGATTTTGATACCGTACTAAATATCTAGGGCTTTAAAACTTGTAATTGCTTAAGAAATACTTAGTTTGAGTCTTCCACTTCAGCGCAATCAATATTTTTGAATAATTCTAATAATATTTGATTTATTAAAAACAAAATTTAAATTTTGTAATCATTTGAATCAACAGTAATTCATTATATCGACTTCTTGTTTTCATTTGTAATAAAAAGTATTAAAAATAACACGAATTTCTTAAATATCTGTCCTTATTATTTTTTTTATGATCTTTCTGATTATTATGGTAATTTATAAAGACAAGCACTTTATATATTTATTTTTTAGTATTTTTTATTTTTGTCGTTGAATGAGCCTAGATTAATAATTATCTAGAAACTTTTAGAATAATTTTAGTTTTAGCCTTGTAAAAGTGTATTGAATTTTTCAAATCTAATCGAATTTTTAAAATTCACTCATGGTTTAATAATATTAGAATATTCCATTGGTATACTAATTGGCAAATTTTATTCATTTTAACTTGCATTCACATGTTTTTAGATCAGGAGTAAAAATAATATAATATTCCTCAATGTTAAGATTTTAACATGTGGTTACTTTAAACTTTTAAAGATTAAGTTAGGAAAAAAAGTCTGAAATAAGAAATGAATATTAATAATAATTAATGTTATATTTTTAAATTTTATCTCTTCTAAATAATACATATTTATAATAAACTTGTTTGTCATTAAATATATTAGCATTTTTAGTGAAGGAATATTTTTGTTATAAACAAATATTCTGTAATCCATATAGACTAATCGATTCTTCAATAATTATTTTGAGTTTCAACTGATTATATATGTGTTGTTTTACTTTTCACTATATGATGCTTATGAGATCCATAGCATTGTTATTCCTTTATGAAAATGTAAGACAAGATAAATATTATTATGTTCAATCCACTTAGGCTGTTCATGAAAGTTCATGCCACTTTTTTTTTATTTAAAATGAATAACTTATATTTCTTTGTTTTTAAATATATGTTATCCATTCATAGCAGAATATCTTAAGTACGTTTTGCATTCATTGGGGGAAAAAACGTATTTTACTTAAGTTTCAGTAAAGTGAGGCGAAACATTTGAAATTGAAATTATATCATTTTATGAGTTTGCTGTATATCTTTAATGTTCATTTTTTCAAATAAAATTAGTTTTATTTAAAAATCAATTTGGAAACTTTTTATTTGTGATTTGTTCTAGAAATAATCTCACAAACATGTTTTATTTAATTTTGAATTACAGTGAATTTAAGAAGATGGTAATGTTTTTTATTGCAGTAATTTGAGATTTTTATGTGATGTAGAAGGCATGTTAATTTATAAGAAGTTATTAAATATTTAAGAGGTTTTACTGAAAAACTAATACAGAACATTTTCTTTCAGGTCTGATGGATGATATTAGATTAAGATTTTGAGACAAAATTTGTGATTTTAGTATTGCTTAATTTATTCTTTTATGTGTGTGTTTCTGTAAATGAAGGATTTTTGTTTTGTTTTTGTTTCTAAAATTGTGTTTATATATTGTTTGATTATTGATATTTTATTGTATGTTGTAGGTGAATTTTAAATTCAACAGTGCAAAATTATAGAATTATTAAAGAATCTTGTAAATAATATTGTTTTTTAATAGTTCTAAATTATAAAATAAATTATTCTGTTGCAGCTAGAGAGAAAGGACCTTACTGCTGCACAGACTCTGAAATCTGCAGTTTCTAAAGTAAGTTTCTTTTTTAATGCAATTATTTAGAAATGTTTTTAAACCTCAAGTAATATTTAATAAGGAATCTATTAACTTTTTTTTTATCTGTTGATAGTAAAATTAAATAATGTTTAATATGTTTTTATGCAAAGATTTAGTTTTATGTTACAAGGGACATATCAATTAATCAAATTATATCAGAATTAGAATTGATAAATTAGTGATGGTTTATTACTCCTTTATTAAAGCTAGTGTAAAGCATTTTAAGTGCCAAATCAGTGCATGTAAATTATTGATTAAAAGGAGCCAAACCAAATTGGAGGTGTTGGTTGTCTAGGAAATTATCCAAAATAAAAATAAGATTCAGTTGGTGGGCTGTAACTGTAAAATGCCCTTATTTTTGTTGTTGTTGAATGATGAGTATTTTGTTGTTATAATCATACCAAGCATTTTTCACTTGTACCTTTTGCTATAGTAAACCTTTATATCAATAAATTCCTCATTCTAATTCTTGATAAAAAAAATAGTTAACAAAAAGTACAATTTAAGGCAAAAGGTAGTTTTATTTATTACATCCTAAATAACAAGTATAATAAGGAACAATGTTTTGGACATTTAAGTAATGAAATTATTTAGTATCAAATCTCAGGCTGAAATTTTAAACTGACAAAAATGAATACTACGTATTCATTTTGGCTTCAAGTCTCTACAACAGATCCCTAATTTTAATATTCATTATAGAAAATACTGTATCATTTTAACTGAAGAATTAAAAATAGAGAGTTGACATTGGTAAATGGAGAAAAAAAGACAATGGTAAAACAATCCAAACTATAGCTAGGAAAGCAGCTCAGCCAAACGAGCTTTACATTGCTCTGAAAAAGTTAGCCAAGACAAGAAAGCCACTTTGTGGTGTGGTTGTAATGAAAAGTAACCAAATAATGATATAGGTAATACATTAAAGACTTTTTTTGAGTTATAATAGAAGTAATACTTTTGGTAGATTATTTATAATTTTCATTTTTCTAAACAATTAGGATGTAGTATAATTTTCCATGAACAATTATGTGAAAGAATTTTGCATTTTAAAAAGAAATTTAGTTATAAGAAGTATTCAAATACAAATAAAAGAAATTTGCAATAAAAATTCGCAAATGAAAATTAAAAAAAAAAATTTTTTTTTTTTTTTAAAAAATTGATTTTCAAAAATGTTTATTTGTTTTTAATGTAGTTCTTCTTTTGTCCCTATATACTATATTTTTGACTAACTTAAAATCATAAACTTTGTTTACTTGCTCATAGTTGTTATATTTTAAATTATGAAAAAAAAAATTATGTCACTGTCTTTATGTTATAGTGTAAATACACTGTTTTAGTGTTTTATAAATGCTGTTAAAAAATTTTCTGAGTTTTAAATTCAATTTGTATATAAGTATTTTCTATTATTCAACTTGTGTTTTAATTCTTTTTATTACAGAGTAAATATTTGTTATATTTTTCAGGTTGAAAATTCTCATCCTGGTTTCCTGTATGATTTAGTTATGGGTTTAGTTAAACAGGCTGATCTGTCTGTGAATATGGCAGAGAGTCTGCTGAAATTACAAGGTTCTGTCCCTGACTGTGAAGGTAAGCATGCTACTTTCCCTGTAAAATCTCTATTTTAATATCTTTAACTTTGTTAATTATTTCAGAATGTTGCATGTATTGAATTCAATTTAACACATTAAAATTTACCTGAATATGTGCAATCTGAAAATGCATTAATTATTTCATGATGGCAATTAGCACATTCAAAGGAAATATTTAAAATATTGTATTAATAATTGTTCTTTAAAATTTAATTTTGACCATATTTTTTAAATGTCAGAGGATATGGATAATTATTCTGAAATTTATAAAAGTATTCCTGAAAGCTAATTTAAAATTTTGTAATTATTATGAAGCATTGTTTTTTTTTTTTTTTTAAATAAATTCTGATGAAAGTCTATAGATTTCTTAAAATTACAGTTTATTAAAAATGAGAATATAATATAAATTAGCTTAGTATATATATAATTTTTTCATTTCTTTGATTATATTAATATTTTAATATTTTCCCTATTTTGATGCTTGTACTATTTTTAAAACTATTTTGTGTGAATTCATGACTAAAACAATAACATCACAATAAATGTATTAATTTTTGTAATTTATCTTGGATTACTTTTCATATTAATTAAAATGAATCTACATTTTCTTGGACTGTTGATTTGCTTCCATAATTAGGAGAAAATATCAGATACTTTAAATTGTCTGCAAATAAATTTTTGAAAGAAATGTTAACAGGTTTATGCAATTAAAAAAATTGATGTTTTTTAACAAAATTACAGCATCATGTCAAAATGAATATTTTTAATTTACAGATATAAAAATACATTTACTTTTCTGATTTAAAAATATGAATATCAGTTTAATATTTGCTTTTAAATTACTTTAAAATTACAATTTATAAGATTTAGGTTGTCAAGAGAAAAAGGAAAAATATATTCATAAATTTTGGAAAATTTGAGTCCCTTTTTTAATTTTTTTTCCCTTGAGTCTTCTTTGCCTAATGTCCCAGAACAGTGCTTAAACTTAGAATACATTTTCAGATATAAAAAAATCCCAAATATTAATATCCATACTTAGGATAATAAATCATTTTACCATTTATCATATTGTGTTCTTGAAATTTTGAAGTATGTCATAAATGTTTTTTTTTTAAATTTAGCTACTACAATTAAACATCAGCTGAACATTACAGTATAGGAGACAAAATACGAGTATGGAATAAGTTTCATTACAAAAAAAAAAAATGTTTGTTTTGAGACAGGTATAAGTTATACAATAAAATATTCGCTTTTCTTGGGTTTGTGAAGTCAGAATGTAATATTATAGTTTATCATTTTTCTATTTGAAAAATGCTTGCAGAGTTAGATCATATTTTTTAACATTGTGGGAGGAGAACCCTTCATCATCACAAAGATGAAGAAAAAGTTTGGAAGAAATAATTTGAGTTTGATACAATATTCCCCTAGAAAAAATTGGAAACTTGTGTAAATATCCATCTACAATTTTCATTAAATCATAAAAATTTCACCAAACAATGTGAAACTGCACCTCTGCTGCTTAGATTAGTCTTAGATGAATTTATGTGCCTTAGATTTGCAGTGAAAAGGAATAATTCATTGCTATTTTGAAAAGAATCAAGAGATTTCTGTCCATCAAGTTTCATGGTGTAAGTTTGATTGGAATTGTACCAACCTTCATGTTTGAAAGGATTTTACACATTACCAAAAATCGCCATTTTAAAAGCATGCAAGGAAATCCATTGTAACTGTAACATTGTTTTTTTCTATGGAGCAAACTATATCTGAAATGTATATGTCTATTGCTTCAAGTACTGTGTTATGTCATGCATATAATTTCATATTTAAAACTTCAGTTGGACACTTTTTTTTTATGTTCCATGGAAATTGGATATTTGGGTAGAAAGTTATGTAGTGATAAAATTTGATTTTAATAAGGAAAGTATTGTTCTGCCAAGCAATAAACATGCATCAAGATTATTTGAAAAATTCTTATTTTATTTAAAAAAAGATAATATGTATCAGAAAATTATTTTGGAGAGTGTCTAATTCCTTTAAAAATCATTACTTTTAATTTTTATTAAAATCCTACTTTTATTAATTATATTATATTGCTTATTAATAAGTTTTTGTTAGAATTTTTTTTATTATAATTTCAATATTATCACTTTGAACTTCCATAATATTACTCTGTGAGTTATGTATTTGAACAGTTTTAATATATTATAAAATTAAAAAATATTTTACAATTTATTGTTACTTTTTCAGTAGAGGATTCTCGCAAGGAAAAGAAATGTTGACAATTCATGGAAAATTCTGAATTCTTTTCCTTTTCCTCTTTAAAAATATTTAATTCGGAATGAAATGAATCCATGTATATAGATGTAATTAAAGTTTTTTCAACAAAATGTTATTAGACATCTTTACAGCTAACAATAAAATGAATTGAATGAAATAAATTAATGTTTGTTATAATAAATTAAAAAAAAAAAAACAGATTAAGGCCTTCTTTGTGTAATGTGAAAGAAAAGGCTTCTTACCCTTGGAGCATTCTTCCACTTAGAAAAATATTCCAATATTATCACATTCTGATATCACTATTCTATAAAGGACATTTTATTATAAGACTCATATTTACCTGAATTAGCTTCTTTTTTTCTAACATAAAAATATATTCCATATTTAATCTCATATTTTGTAATACATACTGATATTTGTATTTTAATGTCACTGATTCATATGAAGTTTGTGACATTTTTTTTCTGATATTTATTTTGAGGTTTAGGTTTTTTTTTTTGGACGTAAGGCAAAGATGGCTTTAAAAAATGTAATTTTTACTGTGAACTTTAAATTATTCCCGAACAGTTGTTTCTACATAATGCAAGTACATAGTTATTTATTTCTGAAAATCTTTTGGGTTGAGGAAATTATTTTCAATATTTTATTGCTATTATGTGCAAATAATTTGGTCTTTTTTAGTTCTCACATGAACTCTTATTTTCTATTTCTTTTACAAGCTAAATTCATTCTTTAGAGAAGAAATTGTTTTAATTTTTTTTTGGAAAGACTGATTAAAAAAAAAAAAAAGCTCAAATTTAATTTTCAAAGTGTAATTCACATATAAATTGTATTTGTTGAGCAGCAATTTCTTAAAAATCTTTGTATTTTCAAAAATTTCTCACTTTATATTGTAAAATTATTTTTCACCTCAAATTGTAGCAATCATTAATATATGTTAGATTTTTATTTCAATTGTTTATAACAGAACTTATTATAATGAACTTATTATAGCTAAAGCTTTTTAAGTTGGAACTTTGAAATTGTTTTTTGTTATGAAAGACAAAAAAGATAATTTTTTTTGTCTTATGCATAAATTCCTCATTATTATTTATGTAGAATATAAATCTACTCGCCATGAGGATGCATTTCAAGAATTAAATAAAAAATCATCATCTTTGAAAAGAATTCTGAGCCGCATACCTGATGAAATAAATGACAGAAAAACTTTCTTAGAAACAATCAAGTAAGATTTATTTTTACTTTTGTTAAGTATTGCAGGTTTTATTCTTCATGTATTTTCAATAAGTTTTTGTCTTGGTTAAAAATAGTACAATATGTTTTTTTTTTTTTTTTCTGAAAGCAGAATTGGACTAATATTCTTTTTTCATTTGCTGTTCATTTAATTTTAATGCTTATTTTAACTACTGAATAAATTATTAAGTTGAGATTTTTCTAAAGATATTGTAAATAGATTTCTTTTCATGTATTTTCTTCAATTACTAAATTTTTTCTTTCAATTTTGATTTTATGTTTATGTGTATTCCTTACTTTATATTTTATGGACAATGTGTATAATATAGAGAATAAGTATTTTTGATTTATGGAAATTACTTCATTGTTAAAATGTATTTTTGCATATTCATGTTGAAATTATAATTTGAAGATAAAATTTAATTTTGAAAAAATTGTTAATGAATTTGACTAATAACTTTCATAAGTGTAATAAATTTTTCAAAATCAGTTGTATTGGACTGGTAAATTTCTTTCAATTGAGCTGAGACTTCCTTTTCAAAAATTTGCGCAATTTAATGGTAAAAAAAAAATTCTAAATGAATTGTTATGTACACTGGTTATAAATTAAGGAAAAATCATAAAAATGATAACTCAAATTTATGCACTGAATGTAATGAAACTTATACACATTATATAACACATAGGAAGGTATAAAGTAGCATAAAAAGAAATCAGACAATTATGGTGTTATAGAAATTAGTATATGTTTACAATGGACAAATCAGATGTCAGTTCGGTGTATGAAAAGTACCTTTAATATGGGGTATGATCCCCTCAAGAAGCTATACAATGATGTGTGTTACTCTCAATTATGTGCTCTATTAATTTTGTAGGAAGTGCGAGCCATTGCTCTTCCTAGACAGTTGAAAACGTTGCTAGGATCGTAGGAGGAGAATTGAGAGCAGCTACTCATAGTCCTAGAGTGTCCCAAACATGCATGGTAGGATTAGGCTCTTGTGATCGAGCTTCATACATTTAATTGATTCCTGCTCAAGATAATTGATGGGCCTGAGTTGGTCCTTGATAATAGATAAAGCCACAAATTACTTAAAGCAGAGTGAGACAAACACTAATATTTAAAAATTGGTTTATTTACATTTAAAATATGAAAAACAACACAATCAAACTTGTCATACCGGCATATTAACTTCATATTATCATAACAAGAACATCACAAGGATCATAATCAGGATCAGAAACATAATAGTAACATTACAAGAATCCGATTCAGTATCAGTCACATCATAGTAACTCCATTCATCCCTTTAAATGCATCAGGAATCTGCATTTGACACAGTAAACTTTACAGTTAAGAAGGCCGCAGTAGCCCAGTGGTCAAAGTCGTGGACTAGCGGCTGGCGCTTTTCGTTCCGTCGTGGGTTCGATCCTTGACCGCCAAAGACCTGCCGTGTAGCTGGGGCTGATGCACCTTTAATCTGTTCGGGGCCCAAAGTCCTCCTGTTGGTGTGGATGTTAGGAGAGGGGGGTGCCAGCTCAGGTGTCATCCTTGTCACTTGACCAGGGTTCAAAATTACGAGGTCCATCGCCAATAGCTCTCGTGTTTCTTCTAGTGCGATGTTAATAAAAACTAAACTAAAAACTAATTACAGTTAAGAATCGGTATCCAATCAGAAAAATAAACCTCATGTGATGTAAAAGAAAATAATATTGAATGCAAATTGCTGATTCCTCATTGCCAGATGTGGGGGATGATGTTATATTGGCGACACGTAATCCAAAAACATTACCAATTGAGATTTCTTCATTTTTGCTTGTGATATAACAATAAGCATCCACGATGCAAATCCTGTGTAGTCTCGCATTATCATCCTGCTGTACAAATGCATCACTTATTGTCCCCGGCATATGGGCACACATAAGCATTCAGGATGTCATCTGTATAGGTGTGAAAATTATCATTTCCACGGGAAAAAAACATGGAGATCTGTGTGTCCACCCAAAGAAATACCACTTCAAACGCAGACACTGCCTGATCCATATGCATCTCTTTCATGGATGTGCGATGGATGAAAACGAGTTCCAGGTTTTCTCCAAATGAAAATATACCTACAATCACTTTGGAAGCCAAGCCTGAATTCATCCATAAAGAGAACAGCTCTCCATTAATCGCACATCCAGTGGACATGTTGACATGCCCACTGCAAATGTTCCCGCCTATGTCGTGAGGTGAGCGTGATGCAAATCGCTGGTCGCCTTGCATAAAGACCCATGTTCGTGAAGCCTTCGATGCATGGTTAAACTTAATACCAACCTTCCGGAGCTTGCAGGGAGGGAGGATCTGAGCTCAGCTGGAGTTGTGGTTCTATTCCTTTGTGCGTGTAATGACAAATATCAAACATTGGCACTCGTGGTTAGAAATTGTTGCCAAAGTCTAGGAATCACAGACGGACTTGCTTTCAGCCATCTAGCCACTTCTATCTAACTTTTGTCCTGCCTCTAGTATCCCAATAGCTCGCCATCACAGTTCTCCGGTCAAATGATGCCTGGAGGTCATTGTTACAATTTTGCTGTACCAGATTTTTAATCTCAGACATGCAGCAACAATTGCCACCTTACTCTGATACATCCATTTTTATGCTCATTACAAATTAGGTATTCCGATTGCAGCACCACTATTTTGCGTAATGTAATTTCATTCAGCTCCTTTTACTTACCAACATATTCACAGAGATTGGCTTATTTTTGGTCAAGTTATTACTATTTTTATGATTTTTCCTTAATTTAATGATAACCAGTGTATTTTAGAAATTGAAAATGTGTAATGAAAGGAAGAAAATGTTATGATCAAAATAAAATTTGTATTCAATTGACAGCATATATTATATTATTTTTGAAACTTTTTTTTTTTTTGCTTATTTAGAGAAATTGCAAGTGCCATAAAAAAACTGCTGGATGCAGTTAATGAAGTATCAGGCTACATACCGTCACCTTCAGGAAAACAGGTAAAAGTTTTTTTTAGTTTAATAATTTCTTTTTTTAAATAGCTCAAGTTGTCATTAAATTTGAAATTATTTCAGTGTTAATATGTTTTAGACTTAAGAATTCATAATATCAAAAATATAAATATTTTAACCAGTCATAAAGATTTTTAATCTCATAAGTATTTATCCTCATTACAGAATTTTGTATGGGCGAAAAAAAATTAACCACAATGTATTAAGTTCATACATAAACTTTTAATCAAGATTTCTTACGGTGCCAAAAATAATAAAGCTTCTGTATTTTAAGAAAAACTTTTTTTTTATCTAACAATCTATTTAATTGATTAGCAATATCACAATTGTTTTGTTCTACATGAAACGAAATCAATCTTGGGGTTATAAAATTAATTAGCCAAATATATATATATATATATTTAAATTAGTTAGAAATTGCAGAAAATGTATTATATGTTTTAAAAGTTTTTTTTTACTGCATCAAATTTTACTGTAAAGTTTTTATCCTCATTTAATTTAATTTTATATTCCTTTTCAATGTTAATATTTACATGCATCAATATTGATGTTAGGGTTAGGTTCTTACTTTACTTTTAATTAGTTCCTAGTTTTTTAATTTATAACATATATGTCTATAGTTAAATGATATCATAGATTTTTATAACACAGTTTTATAGTTATAAAATATGTTTGTTGAAAGAACTCATTAAATAATTTATTGCAGAAATTAATTCTGCAATATGCCATTTTGTATTAATATTAGTAATCATTGATAAGAGAAGATTCATCTAAAGAAATTTTAAATAAGATAACTGCTAATGATAGTTGATGAAATTATTTATAAGAAGAAAAAAAATTTATTTGAAAGCTTAAAAATAAAAGTTTAGATATTAAAAAACCATTAAATGCTTCTTACTATAGCAATGAGATATTTTAAATTATTTACTACTTAAAAAATTTGTAATGAAACAGTAAATAATTTACAGTAAATTTTTCTTAAAAAATCATTTTATTGCACATTGTTTTGTTGGAAAATTTATTCGGGATTTGATAGAGGTTTGTGCAATGTGAAAGAAATGAAGACATTTTATTGGTAAAAAAAAAGATAAATCTAATTATGTTTTTAAAATTTTATGTATTGAATTTTTATTGTGATATAATATTTTAGTAAAATGATTTGCTTCAAAGAATATATATTTTCTTTCTTTAAAGGCTTTGGATCAAAGGAAAAGAGAATTTGTGAAGTATTCAAAACGATTTAGCAATACTTTAAAGGATTTCTTTCGTGAAGGACAGTAAGTGCTTTTTTTTAAAATATATAAACAAATAGTTATTAATGTGGAAAAGATTGAAAAATTTATAAATGTGTTATGCATTGTTATCTATTATTATTTCACAAGTTTTTATCTAATAGTTGTTAAATGAACTATAATTTGAAACTGAGAGGGTAGTTAACCATTTGGTGCATTATTGGAATTTCTTAAGTGTTACTACAAATTTCAATCCAGTATGTACAAAAATTTTCTAAGAAAATATTTGTAGCAAGAAAATAATTAGTAGCATAGGGGATATTAAATATTTCATTTGTCTAACTAAAATTACCATTTTTTTTATTTGTAAGAAGATATTTTTGGGAAAAGATTGAGTGCTTCTTTGTTTTAGTGTTTTTAGCTATGTCCGTAGAAAAAAGAAATGAATAATTTCTTGATAGACAACAGTTTCATTAAACAATTTCTTCTTTCCTTCACCATTTCATTTCTTCATAGTTCTGAAATAACTATGTTCAATTACATTTGATTTCCCTTAAAATTTTATTTCCATTTTTTATTGTAGTAGGTCCATCCAATAACAGTTGAAATACAAATTAATATTAAATAGACTTATTATAATTTTTTTATTACTACAGTATTTACTTATTTTATTGTTTTGTTTAAAATGTATATACTGCATATTTTTAAAAATTATTTTTCTCAATTTATTTGAGAAGTTTGTTTTCTAGAAAGGGGAGAAAAAATTCTCAATGGAAGTAATATTATTGATTTATGATGAGCTCTTCAGTATTTTAAATAATTATTGACATTTAATTTTACATTATTGTAATCTTTTTAATATTTTATTCATATTTATTTATTTATTTTAGATCACAGGCTGTTTTTCTCAGTGCCATTTGCTTGATACACCAGACCAATTTGATCATGATAACTGTTAAACATAAATGTGACTGACTTCCACTTTATTACTTAAAAGTATATTGTTTCAAGTGAAAAAAAGTATTTTAGACTGATGTTATTCATTCTCAAAGAGCATATCTTAAGTTTGTGCGATTTTTTATTTGTATAAAGAAATATTTTTAATCTTTGAGGAATATATAAATTGAAATTATTTTCAGGTTTCTCTGTACATTTATAAACTTTAAAAGTGATAACATTATCCTGTAATTTATATATAAGATTATAATGTTAATACACTGAAGAATGTATAAACATAATAGTTACTTGAAGTAAAAATAATGAATTACAGGTTATGTTTGGTAATTTATATGAACATTTATGCATAATACTATTTCTGAAAATTTCGATCATTAAACGATTTTCTTTTCAATCATATATTTGAGATGTTTTTTGAAATATAATTATTTATTTGGAGCTAAATATTGTTCTATTTTATCTATATTTTGAACACAGGTGTTCAACATTTTTTCAAAATATTTAAAATATAGATTCCTATCATATGCACATTTTATTCTTTATGCCATGCATATAATAATGGCCTAATATTTCTGTAATACTTCTATGTCAAACGGAAATTAGAGTGAGTTTAAGAAAGTTCACATTATTAATGCAAGTAGCATCATTTTTCTTTATTATAAAGCAATAACACTTATTAAATTTAGCTTTAAACATGATGTATTTATTACTAATTTTGCTTACAATTTCTGAGCAATAATGAGTTTTTATCTGAAATATGAAATTAAGTATTAACGACTTTTCTCATTGACACATGTTTTAATTATTTCCCATTCCATAAAAGATGTGGTTTTAAGTAGACTAATGCATACATTTCTTTTTAAAAAACTCATGAATTAGTATTTTTTCTTTCACTTTGACCGAGATTCAAAATTACGAGATCCATTGTCAATAGTCCTCGTGTTACTTTTAGTGCAATGTTAATAAAACCAATCCTTTTCTTCACTATACTTGATTTAATGCTATTCTTTTTTAACTCAAAAGTATTTACATTATCATATTTAGATCATGTGTTATTAACTTTTTGGTAAAATTAGTTTTAAGTTAATCTTGTGATCATATGTAAAATCATACAACACTGATTTTTTTGTCATCAAACATTATGAGAAAATGATTTCATTGAAAGAATTTTTTATTTGCATATTAATTTGTATTTATAATAAGTCTTTGTGGAACAAAAATCCATAAATAGCGATTATTCTTTAGTAATTTTTTTCAGTGTTTGTATGATTTTATATATATAGTTACTTTTATTTGTAATTGTAATTTCTTAGATTTTAGAGGTCAGAAAATTTTATCATGTGTGAAGCTGTATTAGTTTATAGAATATTCAAGCCTGATGAGTGATTTCATTCTGTTCATATCAAATTTTCTGAATGTGAAAATCGTTGGAGATATAATAGTTTGATGTAAATAATTGGGAGAGGATTTATTTTATTTTATTTACAAGATGTATGGGTATTGCTATATATTAAATGAGTATTCTATATATAAATGGAGAGAGAGAGAGAAAGATTTTTTTTTTTAAATGGAAAGGCATTTGCTTTTTAAGTTAGAAAATAAAATTTTAATGGAGTATTTTCTACAAAAATTTGACCCACTATATTCTTGAATATAAGATATATGAAAATTTTAAATCCTAAAGGATGGTAAAAATGTTCCTCTATTATTTATATTTATTGTATAACAAATTTTTAGAAATTATCAACTTAAATTTGATTGTTAATTTACCTCATTTAAATATTTCATAAAATTATGGTGATTTATGTCCAATTTATCTGGAATGATTATAAAATTTATGAATTCAAGATATTCTAGTTGAATATGGAAATAAAAAGCAGAAATGCATTCCAAATGTTTATGTATTATATATCTATACTTTTAAAATAATAGTTATTTATTTTTTTATTATAAGTGTATATACATGTATGTTCACAATAAATAAATCTATAGTGAAAAGAATAACAAAGTGAAATTATTTTGCTTTTGATTTTATTTACTGATGTCACACTAAGAGGTGCTGGAAACATTTAATGTAATGTTCTGTGTCGTACAACCTGTGATAATAAATTATAAAATTTTATTAAATACTTTTCTTGCATTTTGAGCTGCTTCCTAACACTGAATTCTTTTCATAGATAACATTGAAATTTATATCTCATTTGCATTTGTTATACACTGATTTTACTAAAATTATCCATGATTTATCAAAGAACTATATATATTAATATACATGTAAAATCTTGATGATGTGATTTAAAATGAGTTGGTTTGCTGTTGAAGGTAGTCATTGCTTTGAGTAATTAATCTTGATTTTTATTGATTTACATTGAAGTATTTTACAAATAGACATTGTCCTAGTCATGACGAAAGTAAAGTGTGCAATGTTGTGTGGCACACAGAGGAAGAGTAAGTTAGATTAAACCAAACACTTTTATATTGTAGGGAGGAAAAGGGAATTCTGAAGAGGAAATTTGTAGTTAAAAGTGGAAGAAAAGGTTTAGCATCAAGAATAATTAAAAAAGAAAAAAGATAAATTTAATTGTCACTACACACACACACACACATATATATGAAAATGTTAAACTTTTAATTGATTATTTTCTTTATCAATTTTTTTGCTTTAATTTTTTACAAAACATTCTAATAATTTTTTGAAACTTTTGAGATTCATAAACAAATGTGTTTTGTATTTTATTATTTATTAAATATTTTAATACTGCTAAATAAATACATAAAATTTCAAAAAAATGAATTAGAAAAGATGATTGGTGGCACCACAGACATACATTATTTTAAATTTTATAAATTTATATGAATTAGCATACACTTTTTTGTAATATTGTCTAATTGAATACAGAAAGTTCATTATATAGAAATTATTATTTAAAACATTAGTTTATTTAATATTATATATAGTAAGAAATGAAAGGAAAATCTTAATCTTTTTTTTCTTCTTTCAATTAAATGTTATTTTTGAATTTAAAAGCATTTTTAAGTGTTTGAATGTTACTAATTTCATTCTAAGGACATTAACTAAAATATCTGAGCTAGCTTTGTTTTTTTTTTTAAAGAAATTTCTAGCCTTTCTCTTTCTGTTTTTGCACCTATATATATGACTTATAAATTTTTGTTTGTTTATAATTAACGATTTGGAGAACATCAAATGTAGTTATCCATAGTTCCTTATTATTTATTTTAAATCTTATTAAAAAGAAATTCATAGATTTGAATATTTTTCTTCATATGATTAAATTCTTCCATAATATCTTCATTAATATGGATTTAATCTGATTACCATATAATTTTTACCATATGTGATGCATAATTATTACTTCATTCAGCATAGAGTTTAGTATTACGAATGCAAAGTCTTGCTGATGACTTTTTTTGCTTGGATAGATAGGTACTGCATCATCCTAGAAGATAGAAAAATTTTATTTTGTGAAAATATAGTTTATTTGCTAAGTTTTAGCCTTTGTTACTATTCTTTTATTGAAATTTTTAAATTAGGTAATTAGAATAAAAGAGCTTTATGCACAAATTGATTGCAAGAAGAACTAATAATCAGTAATGAACAAAATA
The DNA here is from genome assembly GCA_019974015.1 of Nephila pilipes. NCBI lineage: Eukaryota > Metazoa > Arthropoda > Arachnida > Araneae > Nephilidae > Nephila > Nephila pilipes. The sequence continues at coordinate 200,276 of BMAW01053000.1, forward strand.
TATTCCTTATCATATTTATTTTTGTAATTGTGATGCTTGATTACAAATCCACAATTTGTGATATATATATCTTACTAAGTGTAAAGCATGTTGATCAGTGGTCAAAAGGTCATCATTTCAAGGTCAAAAAATGAATTTTTCCCCTGGTAATTAATGATTCAATATCAATTCTTATTTAGTGAGAAAGAAAATACTCACTGACTTATTCTATACATAAATATTTTTGGTCTTCATGTAAAGGATACAAAAAGTATACAAATTATGTTACTTGTTCCAATTTCATTGCGTTTAGTACTTTTTCAGGTCAATATGTGGTACATGTCCGGATGTTGCTTTATTAGTGTTATGAGGGTTGTTCGATAAGTCCTTCGAAATTTCAAGAGACTGTACTCATAACATCAAAAATTGTTTGTTTTTAGTAAGCATGATGATCAAGACGCCTTTCGCTCAAAAAAAAAAATCATAACTTTTCCGACGTATGAGACCATCATCGCATTTTTTGGATAAAAATCACCGGAAACAACCCCACGTTTCTATTTTTACTTGGTTTCCAGTGCACAATGATGAATTCGAATCTCGCCAATGATGACAACTCAACACGACAGCAATCAAATTTTGATTTGTCAGCTAATGATTACCAAATCAAAACTAATATATAAATCTGTATCACATTTGTCTAGTCTTCGTTTAACAGATGGCAACAGCCCTTAATGGTAACAACAATTTGCCGCAATTATGCCATCTATCTTCAAATATAAGTACTTTTTGAACTATCATATTTAATGCAGACCATGTTTTAACACATGGATCAATAAGTTCCGAGACTAACCCAGAGATTGCGCTCGTAGTAAACCAGTAACCAGGTCTTTCTAGAGTACGAACCTTTGCTTGAAACATGTCAAAATTTTAAGTCGATCGGACCAGAAACAGCTGAGTTATCGAGGTTGGAGTAAAGTCGTTTGTAGTTTGTTTAAAAAATGGAAAAAACCGAGTTTCGTGTTCTGATAAAACATTGTTTTTTAATGGGTAAAAACACCGTGCAAGCGAAACAATGGATTGAAAAATGTTACCCGAACTCTTGTCCATCAAAAGCAACGATTTGTCGGTGGTTTGCCGAGTTTAAACGTGGTCGTACCGACACAAATGACGCGGAAAGCTCGGGTAGACCTGTGGAAGCCGTTACACCGGAAAATGTGAGTGAAGTGACAAAAATTATAATGAAAGATCGTAAAGTGAAGCTCCGTGAGATTGCTGAGATGACACAGATATCATATGGAAGTGTATTTACTATCCTTCATGAAAAATTGAGCATGAAAAAGGTTTTTTCCAAGTGGGTGCCGCGATTGCTTTCGATGGAACAAAAACAGCAACGAGTCGATGATTCAGAAAGCTGTTTATCGCTATTTACTCGCAACAAAAAGATTTCTTGCGTCGTTACGTGACCATGGACGAAACATGGATACATCACTACACTCCAGAGTCGAAGCGGCAGTGGCGCACAGCTGGCGAAAGCCGTCCGAAAACGCAGCAGTCAGCTGGCAAAGTCATGGCGTCAGTTTTTTGGGATACGCATGGCGTGATTTTTATTGACTACCTCGAAAAAGGTAAATCGATCAACAGTGATTATTATATTGACTTGCTGGTGCGTTTGAAGGAGGAAATCGCAAAAAAACGACCGCACAGTCTCGGGACTTATTGATCCATGTGTTATTTCCACATAAAAATAATGCAGATTTTTTTAAAGTGAGTGTCTGATTTGAACTTCTTAAATAGTATATTTAGAAAAGACTTTACTATTTTTAACAACATTTGAGTTTTAATAAATTCATTAAGCATGGCTAAATCGAAAATATTTTGATTTCTAGCCACCCAAGGGGCTATTGCATTTAGTCAACAACAAAATAGTCACCTGATCACTTATTAAAATACGTTTTCTGAGTATCTTTTTTGACCAATCCCTAGTAAGAAATTGAGTAAGCACATTATAGAATAAGTGAGCAAGTCTATAAATCAATCAAATTTCCTTTTCGTTGTCAGATTGTTTACTTTAATTTGAAATGTTTAATAATTGTTTTTAAAAAGTTAGCATCGCTGGTCGGCTAAATCTACTGCATAGAATTTTTTTTAAAATATTTTGCTCAAAAGTTAGGTATATCAGTAATTAAAAATAATTTTTGGTTGTTTTTTTAAATAAATATTTAATATTCTTATTACATTTAATTAGATTAATTTGCTCTTAATTTTTCATGAGAAATAGTTTTAATTAATGAGATATTTAATTTAATAATTAAAATTTTGAAAATTGAATTTTTTTTATTTAACTCATGAGTTAATATAAACTATTCTCTATTTATGTCCTTCATTCATTAATTATTTAAATTGGGAAGATTTCCAAAATATTTTCACTCAGCATTCCTAATTATTAAGAGCAAAAAATTATTTTAAATATGTTTAATACATTAATTATATTAAAATAGCTGTTATTGATTGGAATTTTCGATATGAAATTGATGTTTTGAATTTAATGATATGTTTCAGTTCAGGATTCTGAATGTTCAAGAAATGCATTTATTAATTTTAAAGGCAAAATCTGAAAATTGTATTTGTAGAAATAGATGCATTCATGAGTAATATTATATTCTAATGAAAATTGTGTTTATCATGCTGCAAATAAAAGTTTTTTTTTTTTTTTTTTTGAAAACCTGCTTTGATGGTTTTTTTTTTTAAATGAACCTATTTATCTTAATTACCTTTGAACTTTTCTTTTTACATTTAATGTTTTCCCCGTAAAAATATATTGTTCGCAATTTTTGATAAAATTTGCTAAACTATTATCTATTTTTCTTTTTCTCTAACAAATGAATAGCAATATATAATTTTTGCGGATTAAATTTCGATTATTTCGCTGTAAAAATAAATGAAATGTCGCAATGTGATAATACAATGGTTCCAGGAAATGAAAATGCTCTGTTCTAATTAGATTCATTTTTACAACGTTTTTCGGAATTTCACTTGGTGTGTGTGTGTGTGTGTCATCAAATTTTCGATCGTTAACTTAACCAACTTCCCGTCAAAGAGCTTTGAAATTTTGGGAATCGTTCGTACTCGCCTAACAATGCAATATTTAGACGTTTGCGACAAGTTTTAACTCATATTTTTTTAAATAATGCAGTTTAGCCCAATCACTTGGAGCAATTTGAATAATTGCCAAACTTGGCGAATTTTTTTTTTTTTTTTTGGCTGAATGTTAAGTTCGCTTCGCGGACCAATTTAGCAACATTTGGCAAAATACCGCCAAATAATTCCTGTCTCCAAGAGTGGTTTGACTAAACTGTATTCCAACCATTTAATTTACCGGATTAATTAATTTTAGTTAGTTTTAACGTTGTTATGTATTTCACTTGGTGTGTGTCTGTCTGTGTGCGTATCAGTGTGTCATCAAATTGTCTATCGTTAATTTAACCAACTTCCCATCGAGCTAGAGCTCTGAAATTTCGGGAACCGTTCTTATTTGCCTAACAATGCAATATTTAGATATTTGCGACCAGTTTTAACTAATATTTTAATAATTTTTTTAATAAACTTTGCCACCATATAAAAACGTTGTTTTTAAAAACGTTGGTTTTTATTTCGAATTATTATCTTTATTTTCTTTAAAGTTATTTGTTGTTTCCCATGGGATCATATATTTCTGCTTTCTTTTAAAAAGCTAGATTCTGTTCCTTTGATCTTCAAGATTTTAAGTGAATATAAAGCTGATTTAAAAGAATATTATTATAATTATTATTTACGTGTGAAATGAACAGCAAAAAATTACTTACGAATACTGTAATTTTGTAAACTTTTGACATAATTGTGATTTTCTTCTGTATTCCAGCTTTCCTAACACTAAAAAGTGAGTAATAAATATTTATTTAAATATATATCTCTTTCATTTAATAGAGTAATATATTTATATAAGTATATCTTACCATACAAGATCCTTATACAATGTTTTTGCTGTTAAGAAATAAGGCTCTATATTATCTTCGTATTGATTTAGCGATCCTCCTAGACAGAAATATTGAAAAATTCGAAATAAGAACTCTGCTCTTTCCTCTTCCTTAAACAAAGAATAATTGTCAGATTCTTCTATTAATAGCATATTTCTCAATTCATCAGCTACCACAATGTCATTTATATATTCTTCAAAACATTTTCTTATAGTTCCATCTTGAAGTACAATTCCTCTGTCATAAATTCTATCAAAGATATCTGTACTCAATAAAGAACACGGAACAGTTTCAATTTCGATCGATATCTGTTTCTCGGTTTTGGCTTTCGAGTTTATCAATGATGTGCATCCTAAATCTTGGAGAACTTCTTCAGAGCGAAAAAGATCCTGTAAGAAATGAATAACATGTTTCCAAATCAAACTTTTTTCGAGAAGAAATATTCTCACAGAAATTGTAATTAATTTTCATTGCAAAATTTTACTTCCTTTAAAATAATTCAAAATTATTTAGCTTTTATGTTTTAAGAATCAATCGAGAAGTATCCAAGAGAGTATATGCTCTTAGAAAAGAAATCTATTATTGCAATTTGATTTACCACACATGTTATCACACCCTATAAAACGGATTTAAATTATATATTTTAAAATATTAATCAATTACGAATAAAATTGTTTTATATATTTATAATATGACCATTAAAGTATACAGTAGCGTGATCTTTATTAGCATTAACCTTATTATTAATTGCGAAATTACAATTTTTTTTAAAATGTTATTCTAGAATTATTTTATTATACATGGTTATTTAAAATTAATCATCCGATTTCAAAATTCCATGTTTTCAAAAATAAACAACACAGAATGTCAAGTAATGCATGAATACGAAGGAAAACTGGAAGTTTCATATTGGGGAAAATAAATCGCCATCTTGTGTTCGTGAAGTTATTTCATAAAAGCTGCCTCGCAGTTGGATCGGTCGTGGTGGACGATATAACTGTGAATGTTGCACAGCTGACCACCTAAGTCACCTGATATTGCCCCAAGCGATTTCTTCCTTTGGGAATTAGTAAAAGGTAAAATGTATGCGCCACGAGTTGCCCACAAATTTATGTGAACTAAACGGATTTCTACTGCTGTACAATCAATTGTCATTGACACTTTACCAACATGTTTGGCAGGAATTTACGCATCGAATTGACATTACACGTATAACTAAAGAAAGTTATATCGAATATTTATAAAAAAAAAACTTCCAGATTTTTCCCTTTACAATGATATATTACTTATTCTGTGTCTTATTTATGAAAATATAGCATTCTGAAATCGGATGTTTCATTTTGAATAACTCTGTATTATATATATAGAAATAAACTTGAGTTTAGAAACCAAATGCTTTCATACTCATTAGAAGGCCGCGGTAGCCTAGTGGTCATGGCTTCGGATTCGTGACCGGCGATTTTCGTTCGGTCGCGGGTTCGATCCTTGGCCGCCAAAGATCCGCCGTGTAGCCGGGACTGATGTACGTTAAATCTGTCGGATCCAAAGTCCTCCCTTTGGCGTGGTGTGGATATTAGGAGAGGAGGGTGCCAGCTCAGGTGCCGTCCTCGTCACTTGATCGGGGTTCAAGATTACGAGGTCCGTCGCCAATAGCCGTCATGTTGCTTCTAGTACGACGTTAATAAAAACTAAAACTTCATACTCATTAGATTTGAGTCTGCATAGTTAAATTATGGTGGAAAATTTAAGTTTTGTCTTTTATAGCCCACTTTATTCAAATCGCAACCCTTTTCTCCAAAGATACATCCGCTGTAACCCTTGTGTTCATTGTCGCCAGCTCATGATAGACGTTGCTTCCGTCGAATTATGGGTCCAAGTCCTGATGCTGATAAAGACCCGTCGTATAACACGGCTGATGTACTGAAAACTGTCAAAGCTCATTGTCCTTAAGTGGCGCGATGTGGAAGCTTGGTGAGTGAGGTGTCAGTTCACTCATAACTTGACCTATGTTAAAAGTTATAAGGCTCGCTTCTAATAGCCCTCACATTGCTTCTAAATGCGACGTTTATAAACAATCAATTATCTAAAAGATCGAAATATAGTACGTTGCAATCCGGCAAATCAACTTTTAGGCTCTACCAGTGATTGGCCGTTTTTATACAAGCACGCAAACCTTTTGCAGACGTCATTTTATGCATTTTACTTCAATGGAATAATGTGGACTCTTCAATACAAAACAATAAAGTTATTTTCTAAGTTTAATTATTGTTATTTTGTGTGTTTAATATTTTATATACATGTATTATATATATATATATATATATATATATATATATATATATATAATATGTGTATGTAAACAAGTTCATATAAATATAGATTAAAAATACTAAAATATTTTTGAATTACTTAGAACAAAAACCAACTAAAAGAAAAATCATATTGTTAAAAAGATAACGAATTATCAAATTACAAATATTGTTAAATGAAAAATTCTTATGAAAATAAGCCAAACATTTTCTTAGATGCATCAAACAATCTATTAATTTAATGTACCAAAACTCCACAAAAGTTAAACATAATAGCTAAGTAAGAAAAAAAGCAACAGTTAAGAAAAATGAGGATAATGTAATTAATATTCCTCACTTTGGAATGGACTAATGTGTTCTTATACTGGTATTACAAATCTTACCATCACACTTCAGTAAATTACATAAAACAAGATGGTCTATAAGGATAATAACCCCAGTGATCCTTTTCTTTTCCATGGGGTTTACTGTGTTTGGTAAACACGGGTGACGCGCCCCCGGAATATCCTAGCGACCCTTCTTCTTGTCAACCAATTTTTGTCTTTCTTCCCAAATTTTTCACGTCAAGACCGCAGTTAAATCTTATTTGGTGCAGCATAGCCAAGTCTGGCTCTTGCGCTAATAATGTTTACATTCACTCCTTCACAAGAAGGTATAAAATTAAAATATTTAGGAATAATACAAAAAAAAAATAAGAAATACAACCAAAAAGGGGGGAAGGTAAACAAATGACACCCATTAATTTAGACTTAAATTTACTAAAGTAATAAAAGGTCACCTAAAATACTTATTTATCTGATGATAGCTTAAAAAGAGTTATAATAAAGATACTACTAAGTTCCAGCAAACTCAAACATAAAGAAATAAAAAAAAGTTCCATACAAAGCTTTGCAAAGAATAGATCTAGCCACACAAGGTGCACTTGTTTTAATAATTTTAATTAAATTACTCAAATATAATAATTAAAGTAAACGATGAAATATTGAGAAATGAACAAAGTAAACTTTTCCGATATTAAATTAAAGCAAACTATAAATTATTAAATTGAATATATTTAAGCTAAATGTAATTAAAATTGAAAAGTGATTTGGGGTGCGCCAAAAGGGCCCCTTGGGTGGTGGCTAATACAAAAAACTATATATATATTATTTAAAATTTTATACAATAATGCATAGCTTTTGCCTTTGAATGCATTATTGTTAGATAAAACTATTTATACCTATTGTTTTTTACGAACCCCGAATTTTTTTTTATCATAATTAATTTTATACAGGAACTTATTACTCATTTCATTTTTTATGCAAATTAGTACATTTATAGAAAAAAAAATTAATTTATATTTTGTAATCATGTAACATATTTTCCAGGCCTCTGTTTGATTCTAAATGTTTGCGCAGATATGTTGCAAATCTAAAAACATTTTTTATTCTTTATAAAATAAAACTACATAAAAGAGTACAAGAGGAAAAAAAGTTTGTTCAAAAATAAACATTATTAATTCAGTTTCTGCCTAAGCATTTCAAACAATAAAAATTTATTTATATATTGGCGTATATTATTCGTTTAATACAAAGCCGAAAACATTCTTCGTTAATTTTTTTTAAGAAAATATTTAAGGGTTTGTAAGATATTTCGTTTTTAGTAGTTATTTATCAGATATAAAATATTTATGTAAGCAAATATAGATGAACAGGATTTTGCATTTTTTTTTGAAAAATTAATTTGCTCCGATTTCAGTATTATCAAGCGCATTTTATTCTACATTAAGAATGCTCTTTTCCTTCAAACAAAAATTTTAAAAATTGTAGAAGTATAAAATGTTGGAAAAAAAAAAAAAAAAAAAAAAAAACAAAA
>BMAW01053000.1:224094-269009 GCA_019974015.1 Nephila pilipes
TTTTTTTTTTTTTTTTTTTTTTTTTTTTTTTTTTTTTTTTTTTTTTACTATTCCTTAGCTGTAAATTTGAATACAAAAAATGGCATTATTTTTTTAACCAAAGTAACTAAAATGTAAAAATGCCTTTTAAGAGCTATTCTATTTTGATTTAAGAAATAAAAATAGATAACTTTAAAACACAAAAATTTCAAACATCAGTTTTTTTTAAAAAAAAATTATTTTGAAAAATGTGATAAACATGTGAGAAAACATACAAAGGAAATTTAGATAATTTAATTTTGGTATTAATGGTATTTGCATATGAATAGCGAGAGCACACACATACACACACACTATTTATATATATATATACATATATAAAACAACGATAAGTTAACTATCCCAAAAAGTAAAACAAATTTATCAATGTAAAAGAAGTGATTGTCTAATGTGTGGAATCATACAAGTACTTTACTTTCTCGTACAGGATTAGAAATTATACATAATCATTCTTAATTTGATACAGAAAAATAACATATCATACAAAATCAAAACTTTTTATTCGAGTCCTGATGCCATTTCTCGTCGGGATGGAGTGAAAGTTAGTGGAGTAGGGTGCCATCTCAGGTTTCGTTCTCGTCACTTGATCGTGCTCAAAATTGCGAGACTCTTTCCCAATACCCCTATATTGTTTCTAAGTGCGACGTTAGTAAGCAATCAAACATTCAATCAAATTTATATATTTCATACTATTCACTGGCCTACTTATTCGTTTAATTATTAATGAAATTAATTGAACATTAAAAAAAAAAGATCAGTTTTCAATTTTTTTTTCTTCTTCTTTTTGAATATCTTAAAGTCTGTTCTTTTCATTGAATAATCCACACACACACACACACACACACACACACACACATATATATATATGTATATATTGCTATGAATCTACAATGATACTTGTTAGCAACAATACTCTTATAAAGGAGGACAGACATTTACAGAGATTTTGTCGAATACCAAGGAAAGCTTAAGCAATGACTTTTCAACCTTGGTGACCATTCTGGTGCCTTCACGGGGAACTTGGTGACTTTGGCTGCAAAATGGTGGTTTTCAAAAAGGCAGGAATCTTGTTAGAGCAAGAATTTTGAGATTTTCCAGAAATTTCCCATTGAAGGCACACCTGGCCAATCACTTCTATAAATACGAAGAGTTAAGAAGTCTGAGCGAATTGGCTGAACGAATCTTCTGGTGATTGACCGAACGTATTTGTCGGAACTCCTGGAACTTCTCGGAATTATGCAAAGTATTACTTTGGAGATTTGTCCGTAGTGCGAGCTAGTAAGTTGGTGAACTGAACATTATTGAAAGTACTGGGACTGTAATTATAAGTGCAGTATTTGTTCCTGTTGTGTCGATAATCTGTCCAAGGTTTGCTCCCTGTATTTCGTTTTGTTCCCCGAATAAAGTGTCATTTACCATTATCCTTCTTGTTGGACTTATTTCACTCGTACACATCCACCACAATATATATATATATATATATATATATATATATATATATATATATATACACATACATACATTTACCTTTCCGAAGTATGGGACAGTATTTATATTGCATTATCTCCATTTTTGTTTTTCATTGAGTAATTTGTATTTAATTAAATTGTAATTTTCAGTTAAAGGTTTATAAATGTTTTTTTTTTAATTTATTGTGTATAAATTGTGTTTCAGTAAATTATAGCCTTTTCATTATAATATATTTTACGTTTTTAATTTAGAATATAATTTTAAATTTTTTTTAAAATTTTGTGTAGCTATTTTGATCATTTACTGATTTTTCATTTAATTCTATATGTTTGTAGGTTTTTAGAAGTAAAAAAAATCATATTGGTTTTTAGAAGTTTTAATCTATATTTTAAAACGATTTTATTTAACTAAAATTGTCTAATTAACATCAGTAATTATTTGCATCCTTTCATACAAATGTGCTTGCCGATGCCTCAAAGTTCATTTTCAAATCAAGAGTTCTTGGCAAACTTTCTTATTTATTTGGCTGTTAATAATATCATACAGGTAAAAAAAATAATTATAACACAGTGGTATAAGAAATCCTACGTAGAAGCGACATGCAGACAATCATGCCAAAAGCCGTGAACTTGCGCCCTGGGACAAACAACAAAGAAAACAAATTGTCAGCAAAACGAATATTTTACAGTGACACCATTTGATTAGTGTTAGAATGTTTTTAGAGTTAAAGTTGCAATAATTGGAGCGGTAGAAGATTGGTTGCATATTTAAAAGTAAGTTAAAAAGATGATAATATAGATTTCTCACACACATACGTCTGTGTGTGATGATAAAGTAAATTTATCCTTCCTTTCCTTAATTAAAATACTTTTAACGTTTTGACTTTTAAAACTACAGCTACTTGACTTCCACTTTTCATTATTGTAATTTCCTTTTTATGAATCACGCGTATTACATTTACTAGAAAGATCCCGAACCCTATTTTAACCGCTGAAAATTAGTCGAATTTTGGAACACACACACACACACATATTAGTGGGTGGGTGTGCAGGGGGTCATAAAAATTGCCCAACATACCAACCAATTGAAAAGAGATTTGATACTGTTACTTATAGTTATTAATATATATATATATATATATATATATATATATATATATATATATAAAATTTATTTTTATTTCGTAAATAGCTAAAGGGAAATAGATAATGTTGAGGAATGCAAAAAAGAGAATAGGGTACATAAAGCAAACTTTTGAAGATGCATGCATTATGAGTCATTTGTAATGCAATAATTATTCATCTATAGTGAAGAATAACTCTCAGAATTCTTTAAGAAGACAATTTTAAAATTGCGCTGTTAGGATCATAGAATTTATTCAGAGCCAAACAATCAGCGGATGTTTTCCAACACCGAGTTATTCACCTCAGTAAAATTTCACAGTCTTCTCAAACTTATTATTTTTCTTTAATGTCATGTATCGTTATGTCAATAACAAAAGTTCATGTCGATAGCTTAAAATGCAGGAAAGAAGACAGGTCGTTTACATCTAAGACTATTTTCACGATCTAGCGCCTCAGAAGAATATAGAAAATAAACACTTTCCATCTTCGTAGTCGTTGCCGATCAATAAAAAACCACAAAGGAATCTTCACAGAAAGCAATTCGAAGTACGTAGGAGTTTTCGAAGGAAAATGAAAATCATGCCCGTATTTTTGAATAGTAAGTAAATGCTGTAATACTTTCAGTTATAAAAACATGAGATGGGAAGCAGTTTAGAATAAAAAAAAAACTTGTTTGAAAACACGCGATCACAACAGCAAATACATCAGATTCCTCGAAGATGTTGATGGAAGATTTGTTCCGATAACTTGAGGTGTTTTGCCAGACAGGGAAAAATTTAGCAGTATCACGTTTCAAAAATGCAATTTTCTGTCAAAGATGCACACCAAGGTTGTCGTCGGTATCTTTTGTAATGGCTTAAAATTCAAGGTAGCTTATGAATTTCCCTATATTCCTTTTGTTTTTAAATTTTTTTTACATGGACATCCTTTGTTTTTTCTGCCTCAGAATACATAAATAAACGTATCAACATTTTTTTTCCATCTTTATTTCAGTATTAGGGTGTTTTTCTTTTAATTGCGAGAATTAGAATTCAAGACTGTTCGCTGAAAATGCTTTCATTTCAAAGAAATTTTTCATGCAATTGAGTCAAAATAGGAGTGTAACTTTGCGTTTCCCAGTCTATTTTACAAAAAAGACAGTTTTACTGTCATTCTTCAAAATTTTTAAAACTGATTAAAGCTATTGATAAACAAAATTTTTACAATAGAAATAGTAAAAAATAGTTAACTGCTAATCGAGGGTGAAATGAAAAAAAAAAAAAAAAAATCTGAAACTGCAAAAACACAATTTAAAACAGATAATTAACTCTTACAAGTTAAATTAGTACATAGTATGATACAGAAGTTATATGAGTAATACCATCTACATTATTGTTCTCTTCACTGACCGTGACCCTTAGTTAAGGGTTCCTTCGTCCAGTGAATAGTTCTTTTGAGTGATTTTTGTTAAAGTAAATCATTAAAATATCATTTCTGTATCATCTGCTAAGCAATTTTTTTTTCAAATCTAGCTCTTATTTAAAGATGAGCTAAAAAGCATAAAAATAATTTTTAAATGTAATTTAATATGTAATTTATACGAAAATTCGAGGAGCTTAACTAAGACACCTAGTTAATTATAGGTAAATTAAATATCTTGCAGCTTCTTATTCGAATATTTGATCAAAAGAAGAATTAACGCCCAAAACTTTCATGGATTACATATTATTTTACAAAGCTTGACTAAAAACTTTTTTACTTATTTTTATTTGAGTATTTTTAATCTGGAAATTTAAGACTAAAAGTAATTACGTGAGCTATACGTGAGTTCAAAATTTCATCTCATGTGGACATTGTTTAGTACAAGGCTCGTTCCCTAGGCCTCCTCTTCAGTACATCACTACTTGAGCACTTTATAGTATCGTTATCGGGGGAATTTCAGTTCGTTCGGATGATAGAACGTAGGTTTAAATTCGAGAACAAATTTTGAGTTGAAAAGACATATACAGTGAAACACCAATCTATAGTTCCCACATCCATCGTTTTCCATTGATCGTTTTATTTCTATGGTCCCTGCAAAAATTGTATTTAAATAACGTTTCCAAAACACGCATGTATCCATTCTTCAAACAGTCATTTTCATCGTTGAAAAATTTTACTCATCTCCGAAATGAAATTGAAGGTCAGGGGATCCGTACGGCATATAAACTATGGAATTACTTCTTTTATCCTAAAATAACTCATTTATTTTGTTTATGGGGAAAACAGGGATTGGTGCAGATATTGTCACATGTATGTGCTTGTGAATTACTGAATGCCGAATTGGTGTTCTTGTTTAGAAAATGGAATATTCTACTCTGTGCAAGGGGGGGCATAAGTGCTTCCATTTCCACCAACTGCCACATTCTTTCTCATTCCGATCTAATCTGTGATTGTGAAGTGTGCATGTATTAAATCTCAAGAGTGGGAGCTTTCAATTTAATGCGTTATGAGCTAAATTTTACGCGTTCTGTGAAATTTAAGATTGGCGAAACAAATCCAAACATTGGAAGAAAGGCTTCACATCATAGAGGAAATGGAAAAGAATCCTTTTGAGAAAAAAAATTAGCATAGCTAAACATTTAGGTAGACCGCCTTCAACATCGAATTCGATAATTTCGAAAAAGAGAGGAATTAGAGAGCAGACTGATAAGTATGGAGCTTCTGCAAAAAAGACTAAACCTAGCAAAATGTCTACTTACAGTGAATTGAAACGAGTTCTCTTCGTTTGTTTACTTCGTTCGGCTTCAAATATTCCTGTGGATGGGAATATTCTTCTAGAGAAGGCTCTTGAAATAGCTGCCTCAAATGGCATGGATACTTTTTCTGCGTCAATTGGGTGGATTTCAACGATTTAAAATTCGCCATGGTGATGATGATGATACAAATGAAGAGTTGTTGCGTGTAGCAAAAGATGTGTCTGGTGTGAAATTTAGTGATTATGGTTCCATAGATCTAGACGTTACGACATACTGTATTCTAAGCATAGAAGAAATGTGTGATCATGCAAAAAAATCAAAATAATAGCGAAAAAGCAGACGCACATGAAATTATAGAAAAGGACTAGAAAAATGTTGTAAATCTTAAAAATTTGGTGTTTAATTAAAAAATGAACACAAAAAAACAGCATAAATTACTGATTTTTCAAAATAAATATAACTAAATTTCCTGCAATTTCGATTTATTTCTTTTATAGTTTGGTGAGCAACAAATTAGTACTTATTAGTGTATTGTATACATTGGGTGTATTAATGAATAAACATTGTTTTCTTCTTGTTTTGACTTTAACCCGCATTCATCGGTTTTTTTCACTCATCCAATGAAAAACGATGGATCGGGGTTTTACTGTATAAATAAGAACATCGCAAGTTAAATAAAAGCTTGTAAAAAAACCAATATATCAAAATTATGTAGCATTTGGAATCACTAGAATCGGTGCTGTTGCTGTCTTTGTATGATATTTATGCTTTGTAGAAATAGTCGATGACAAAATAAAGACATCCCTTTAATATACATCTCATGGTGTAGACAAAATTTATTACCATTTCTTAAGTCCAATCACATATATTAACATAATCGTCAGGAATTTTTAAGAATTGAAATTTGATAATTGTATGTAAAGTGATATATTTATCTTTCTTTACATATATAAAAACTGCATGTATTATTTAATTATTTCTTTTTAATTAGTTTAATATTATTTAATTTTATCAAAATAACAAGAAACGGAATCAAAATCAGAGCGTAATATGTAAAATTTAATAATAATAACAATAAAAAAAAAGTCGTATTTATATTATTTGCTTATCTTGAATACAAATACATGAGATATGCAGTCGTACCTCCCAATAAGGGATACTCATCGGACCAGACATTTTGTCTCTTAGTAGAGGTGCACCTTAATAAGACGGAAATACATGTACTATTATTCTAAGGGACCGGGACCAACAGAATTGTCCCTTAAATAGAAGTGTCCCGTATTCGGAGGTGTCCCTTACAATAGATACTATTGTACTTTGAAACCAATCTATTTCTTAGAGTCGAGTATTGAATTTTAAATTCAGTTAAATCCGAATGAAATGTCATCTTTTATGTAACCTTTATCAATTCCAGCTTCAAATGAAAAAAAAAAAAAAAAACACGCAGCCGGTTTCCAAACGCCTACACGAATATGTAAAACTTACTTTTGCAAAACTGTTTTTTCAGCAATGTCATTCGTTGAAAAAGTCAAAATATTTACGTAAAAATCTGCTACGTAGTTAAGTCAAACTCCCTCTGGTGCGGTTATTAACAAGCCTCATAACAATAACATTCTAAATATAGTTTTGGTATATGCTCTGCTGTTTCCTCATACAGAGATAAATTTTTAACTCGTTCTTCACACAGGTTTTACATTCAAAACGATATGCGTTTTGTTCCTAATTTATTTTAAAGCTAAACCAAGATCAATTTGTTATTCGAAATAAATTTCATTGCTGTTTTTTTGGAATCAGTTCAATAATCAGTATAATTTGTATAATACTGAGGATACAGACAATAAGTAAAGAATACAATGTTTGTCGGACGATATAAGGAGAAAGAAATCGGATTTTAATGCGGTGCATGGAAGTTAAAAATCAAGTATTATTAGAACATTAACTGTTCTCTGTTGGATCATTCTTAAATCCCATAAACTAAAAGTTGCGTTCAGGAAACTGACATTATGCATTTGTCACCAGTTTCCATAATTGCATACTGAACATGAAATTAGTTGCTTCTGCTCACGTAACTTAAATTTTTTTTATCCTGACTTTTCTCTCTATTTCTTTTTTCGCTCTTTTTTCCCCACATAGGGACTCATTTTCTTAAATGTATGGAAAACAGAAAGAAATCTTGAAAATATCAGTTAGAAGTATCAATTTAAAATTATGCTAATGGACATAATCGATTTTAGTCAAGCTTCTCTTCGCATTCAATAGACCCATCATGATCTATTAACAATTTTTAGAACAGCCGTAAATTCAAAGATTTATATTCTATTCCACAATGTGTTAAAATAATACATGTGCGGATTACTTTTTTCAAAAATAAATAAATAAAAAAAGATGCATATGATAACGTAGATGCAACCACAAATGAATATGTTTACCATAAATAAATTAAAGAGGAAAGAAAAATAATTATCATACACCTCTGTGTTTCCGCATTTTTTTTTTATTTATTTCTTCTAATTAGCACTATCAGATAATTCACTGATAAAGCTTTAAGAGGTGCAAGTTTCATAAATTCACAAATGTAATCCAATTATATATATATATTGGATTACATTTGTGAATTCACGAAACTTTCACCTCTTAAAGCTTATATATATGTGTGTGTGTGTGTGTGTATAATGATTTCTTCTAAAAAAATAGTTTTAATTTTCTAAGTTTTACCATTCTCTAACTCAAAAGTAAAGAGTGTTCACATTCCTATTTTCAATCCAATTCTAAATTATCCTTTAATTTATACAATCCCGCACTCATAAGATTTGTTGAATCAACTTTCCCGTATTTATGAATCTGTCAGAAATAATCCCCACAAGACTGATAGTTGGGATGGAAATCCTTCATTATCCCATCATCTTATACCACGTGATCTGGAGAAATCCCTTCCATAAAATCCTTTAAAGTCATTTTAATTATATATATATATATATATATATATATATATATATATATATATATAATGAAGAATTTCATTTTATTAACATTGACTCGATTCATTATTACTAGAGCATTCCTAAACGAACAAATAAAATTTTGGACTTCAATATTTTTTTTTGTGTGTATGCTGATCAAAATATAACAGCTTTCAAATTTTGAGTTACAAATATGGCAAAAATTAACTACGCGAGCATTTTATCATCATTGTTATCACTGAATTAAGTATTGTAGAACAGTACCATATTTAGATCTCATTCTCTCTTACAAAACATAGTGCAATCTTGGAAAAATCTTTCTACGTGAGACGTGTATTTCTTATTTTTCAGGTAATCAAAATCTACTGTTTTTAACAAGAAGTGCATAAGATCTCTTATCTTATAACATAACATAGCATCGAACTCAAGGACATTTAATGCGCACTGCACTTTCACTATGGAAAAAAAAAGGACAGGATCACTCTTCTTTAAATTAGCGACACTTTTTTTCTCTTTATTTTGTGAGCAATCCGTTGGACAAGAAAGTCTCTTGAGAAATTAACCTCTTAGAGAAATGAAGAGCATATTTTCCTCAGAACCACCCTGAAACCAATTACTTTTTAAGTCAGACGGAACTTTGTTAAGGTCAGTTAAGAACGAAAAAGTGTTAAGCGATACGACTCTTATACAGATGCGTCACTAGACTTTTTTTTTCTCTTCTGGTCTAGAAAAGTAGGAGAAATAATTAAGTCGAGTGGATTCGCTACGTTTGGGTGTTCCTGAGAGAGATCATTATGCGTAATGAATTTATATGGAATCAGATTCTGTCGATCATGGTGCACATGAAATTAATGATTCTTAGGTTTACCACACCAGTAAAAATGTAGGAAAAATGGCCAAACCTCTAATATTCCTTGAAAAGTGTCGAGGCATGTGTTGGGTGAATAAGGGGGAAACCACATTTTAGTAAAACCACGGACAATTACCAACCATTTTGAAACTAAGCCACTGCCCATGCAATAATTTATCCAATGTATCCAGCTTTTGAAATGTGCTAATTTTTTCGTGACTTTGTCAACAAAATGTGTCAAAAAAGATGTTTTTATTTAGACAAAACATCTTTAAAAATGTTTAATAATAGGGAGAAATGTAGGAGCAAATATTAATTCGAGAAAAATACGGTGTATTGTCTCTCAGCCTTTCATCATTGAGGAAGACATTTTCTTCTAAAAACATTTAGAAATGCGAAACTATTTTTATAACGAAAAACCTTTATAAAACTCAATAAAGATATATTATAAGTGTTAATACAAATTGTTGACATTTACTAGTTCTATTGATGGACGTTCTTAAAAAAAAGTATAAATAAATATTTTTCGAATGGCCAATATTTTAACATTAAGTTTTGGTAATATGAAGCTCCGTTCCAAGAAAAATGTACTCTAAATTCCGAAAGGAAATTTTTTACTAGAACAATCCTGTTTCGATATTTAACTAGAATGTAAATTCTCTTCTTTTGTGCATCCAATGAGATCCTTTGTCATATGTACATTTATTTAAATCGAACTCACATAACTTTAACTTTTAAGGTTTATCCTTTTTTAGAATATAAGAAAATATTTTTATGACTGCAAACGATTTTTTAAATTATTTAAATCATTACGTAATGAATTCAAAACATTTTTTTTGTGTGTGCATATTGAATTATGTGAGAAAAATGAAAATTTTTAGAATAAAACAAATTATAGTACATTTAGTAAAAAATAATATATATATGTTATTCTTTCTCTCCTTAAGAAAAAGAGGAATGCAATAGATTTGAATTGTTCAATTCACTTCGCTTAAAGTATGTATGAATGACTCCGAAACGGTATCTTATCAATACCAATATTTTTGTTACAATTATTATTTTTAAAAAAATCCCCTGTCATCTCTTTAATATTATTTATCAATCCTTCAAATCCTTTTAAGTAATAAATTAAGAGCTTCTGTGATGTGTGTAATATGTCATACATGTGTGCACCAGAAATAATATTACGTTTCATTCGGAGTCCATGAGATCTAAGAAAATTTACATTTCAAAAAGTAATGTTGTGTATTATATAAACACTTGTATGTCTGTTACATGATGATTAAATGATTGTTTTAATTACGTCGCTTTTAGAAGTAATGTGAGGGTTATAGGTGACACACCTCGCTATATTGAGCTTAGGTAAGCCGATAAGTATGATACTTGAACAGGCATAATCCTTTTCAACCTTCCACACCATGACAACGGGAAAGCTATGATTTTTTAGGGAAGTATAGTCGTTATCTGGCGATGGGTGATGTCACTCCAAAGTCGTCTATGACTACCAGACGACGTGGTTTCCTGGAGAGCGTTAAATGCTAGGAGACCACTTTATTGGTTTGCATCGATAATGTTTTTATGAGGGCTTCCATCGTACTTTTTTCGATCGATAGACAACGCCACCGGTTTCATAGAAAACCGTAGCTTCAGATCTTCGACTGATTCAAAGTGCATCAGCTGCGCTACACGGTGGTTGTTACAAGAGACATTAATATACGAAAGCTACTTTTACAGATAAATGCATTTACAACCATGAGTTGAAACAAAATAAATATTCTTTCGTCAAGATCTCTTTAGACCATCTTCGTCTATTATAAAGTACCTTCGCCTAATGCATGAACCAAACTCAGATCACTTTTTATATTGAATAAGAACCTAAGTTTTAATAAATTTTCGTATATATATATATATATATATATATATATATATATATATATAAATGTAATGATTTAACTAATTTTTGTAATGATCTCACAAAAAACAAATATAAGTTCATAATTTTTCCCATTCTGTAATTCAAAAGTAGTAAAGAGTTTATTTATTTCTGTTTCCTGATCCAGTTTCAAACTATCCCTTTATTTATTGGATCATGCACTCATAAAATCTGTTTAATCCACTTTCCCGTAGTCGTTAATCTGTCAGAAATAATCCCTCCACACTGATGGACGTCAGAAAAATTTCCTCAGAATCCCTTCATCTTGTACCAGGAGTCACTTGACTTAGAAGAAATCCCCAGATATCCATACCTATAAAATCGACTGCACAGAGGAATTACGCTCTTCTGCACTACTTTACTGTGCATATATAATTCTTCTATTGATTAATTTCCAAATCATATATATACGCTCAATTTTGAAATAACATGGTTCACCAATAAACTTTTTTACACGAATTTTTTGTTCTAACACTAATCCCCAAAATGTTTTTACAAAATATTCAAATGCTGTTTTTACCTCCTCTTTGATTCAGCCACTCGAAGCTTTCATAACTTATTCTCCATATTTGTTTCTGCAGTTTCTCACTCTGTCGAATACCCAGGCTTTTGTTGCCCTGATCCTAATTTTAGATAGCTAATTCTTAATTATGAAAATTTATTGAATTATGATATTAACTTTATTTTAATTATGATGAGAGGGTAAAATTAATATTTTTAATAGGTACGTCGTAATTTTGGTCGTTACAGTTATCGTTCAGCTACTCGATCAGGGTAATATAGCAACCTTTAAAATGTACTACGTAAAGTAAACATTTAAATATATATTAGACCCAGTGGAAGGACGAAATTTGACTGTTGTGGAAGCCAAGTTTTGTCAGCATGCGTCAAAAATAGAAGTTTCGTAGTATACAAAAATCAGCTGTGGGGTCTGAAATTATAACTCTGTTAAATGCGATTGGTGGCGAAGGTTTTAAGAACATGCAAATGGCTGGCATGGAAGAATTGATACTAGAAATCCCTTTGAATGAGCAAGATTTGATAGAATTTATGATAGTTTATGATAATAAAGAAGTCGGTAACAGCAAAGTCGAAAATAAAGTTCAGCTATTAACGGCTGATTTAATTCACGAGGGCTTGAAATTTGCTACAAGTATTAAATATTTCTTTACTCATGATCTTGACATAGAGCTTGCGTTAAAATTTCAATGTAATCTTAAGTTTTGAGTAGCAGGATATCAAGAATTATGTAAGCAACTTGAGAAACAAACAAACAAAAAAAAAATCAACAGAGGCCGTTAATAACGAATGAAATTCTTCATTTTAATCAAATTCGACAGTTGTGCCTGCCAGACATATCTGACATTTCTACTGATGATAGAATTTTTGATCCAGTTCATAATAAATGTGCATGCTTGTTATCAAGTAGCGATGAATAGTTGTTAGTTAGTAGTTTTATTCCTAATTTCAATATGAGTTTTTATTGTTGTTTGTACCAATAAATTGAATTTTCACTGTACATACATTAAATTTTTTTTGGTAATAAAAATGTTTTGTTTTTTTTATGAATATGTGATATGGATTTCTTTAATACTTTTTTTGCACGATTTCTTTTAGGACATTATTTAGAATTTTTTCATCTTACACGATTTTTTTTAAAGTTGAAGAACATATTCCCAAATTTAACATATGTCGCATGTATTTTTTTACAGGAATTTTTTTTTTGCACGGTTTTCTGAGGAACGTATCAATCGTGTAAAAAAATAGTTGGGTGTACATATATAACGAATATAGATAAGATTATAACACACATATATTTAGCATATAATGAATTTAAATTTTAAATGCATTCCATAAATAAGCAATTTCTTTCTTCAACATATAAAGTTAAAATATTCGGCATTATAAAAGTTAAGTTAAAATATTCGGCCCGATTTTCATTGCTCTTGTTGCTCCCGAAAGTTATATGTATCCTCTACGTTCTACACTATTCACTTTTTGACACACTTTCCATTCCTTTCTTTTACTAGCACGAACACGTGACTAATCGGGCAAACCCATCAGAGAAGAATTGCGGTGGTTGTTATCGGTACCAAGTTTTTCTTAGCAACTTTCTCCTCGTTATCAGAACGAAAGTGATATCTCTTTTCATCTTTGGGAAGGGATGAAATTGCAAGGTCGGGTGCAATGATTTGCTGTTTCAGCCTCTTTTCCAATTGGGTCACCATATCCTTCAAATTTTAACATATGAACGACATCGGGGAGCAAAGGAAACCAATGCTCAGCCGAGAGTCTACAGCTTTAAGGTGCAATAAAAATGTTATGATCAATAAAGGTATTACTTTCAACTGAGCTTCATATATACAGGATATGAAATATGGCGTATATTTCATTCTGAAAAGGGGATTAAGTAAAACAAAAATAAGCAGTATAATATAGAAATATGATGTTCTTATGAAAATGAAGACACAATATTATAATTAATAATAAAGCAATTTCCCTCCCTAAAAAGATTCATGCTAGTATTTTTCAACATTAGGAGACGGGCAATCATAAACATGTGCATTTATAAATTACTCAAAAATCCAAAATATAAAGGCAATTTATGCAAGAATTGGCCAATATATAAACACTCAATGTATAAATAAAAAAGCTAAATAATTAACCAAAACAAATACATTGGTATTGCATAATAAATCATAGAATGAGGGTTAACATCTTTCAATAGCAGTATTTCTAAGCAACTAAATGAAATTTTATATTTATCATCACTGAAGATACGAGTCAAATATATGTACTGTAAAACGCAAGATATCTGCTTTCATAATATTTTTACGCATATCTAACAGCTGGTAAAAATACATATTTTGATGTTATATACTCCTGTCTTAACATACATCATTATAATTGACTCAACACCCGAGGAAGGCCAAGGCCTTCTTTCGAATATTCCTCCAAGATAGCCTGCCTTTCCCCCTATCACTTAGAAATCCGATTCAACAGAATCAAGTCGCAGTAATGTTGGTCTTCCTTTTTTTCCCGATTAGTAAATAGCTTTTTTTTTTTTTTGCTTTTCAAAAGAAACTTTACTAGATTTTTCTCTTCCATTCTACTAATATGAGAAGTTCAGTTCATTCGTTTCACTTCTATACATTTAATGATATCGTGCTCATTAAAAATTCTTTAAATTTCAGAATTAAAACGTCTTCGCCAAAGGCCATTTACTTCGACGTCACAGAGAATTGGCGAACGTTTATTTCAAAAATTACAATTTTGTAATTTCCAATTTTAGTTAAGATAACAAGTGTCCCTTCAATACATTAAGACTGATCTAATAATCTTTTTTTTCTTCTGGAGATAACATACATTTTTTATCAAAGAATTCGAGTGATTCATTAATGTTGTTTGACTAAAAACGATATTTTTAAAAAAATTCAATATGGCTGCCATGTAACTGATATTGAAACTGCAAGAATTTTTTTCGATAACTGTGATTTTTAACTGCACAAACGTATAATAAGTGAGCATTATTTTTACATGTAAATAATTACTAATATTTTTGCATTCAAATTATTTTTACTTCTAATGCTTCGCTAAAAAATTAGTTTTCTTCAAACGATCACTCTAACATAACAATAAATTATTTGAAAGCACAGTGATGTGTAAGTAGAATAATAGAAAATAAAGATAATAGCCTTTGTTGCTTTATATTCCATAAAACCTAATAATCGATCAATCAAACGGAAAGTAGTTTGAAAAAAAAATGAAAAGTTCGAATATGAACTCTGATTAAAAAACATTGTTTGTGTACGATACTATTAAATAAATTAAATTTTTGATCCTCCCGAAAAAAACAAGCAAACTTGCAAAAAATCAGTTTGGATAGGAAAAAATTCTATAAACAATTTTTCATTAAGAACAATAATTATACAAATCAAAATATTTTTCAGTCATTTATTGCTTTTTAGTGTTAATAAACGTAATACTCATTCGTTGTTCTGCTTTTTGAATACACAAATAAATTTAAAATAATTTTTTTTGTATTCAAAATGCATCTTTCAATTTAAATTTTAATTAAAAATTACAAATGTTTCAAATTGTATTTTTTTTATTGCATTATAAAAACACGTAGGGATTTTTGAAAGAAAATATTTTAATAGTTGCAATAAAATAAGTGAAAATGTATTAGGAGCTTTTTGTTGTTGTTGTGTGCATGTGTGTATTTATTTTCGAATTAGAGCTTATATATATATGTGTGTATGTATGTATCAAACATTCCCCTGTTTCTTGTTAGAAATTCTGCTTTAAAAACAGTATAATAATTATAAATATGTTAAATGATTATTCTTTATTTCATGTTTAAATAAGAGCAAAAATTTTATGAAAGCACAGAAATTCGATACATATTAAAAGTGTAAAATTTGAATAACTCGAAAATGAATCTGAATATTTATTTCTTCATAGTTTTCAATAGAAACAGATATAAAGGAACTTTCGCACGGAATTTCATTGTGATCCCTTCAAAAATGAGAGATTTTAGCGTTTTGAGTCCTGTGTAGATAAACTGCTGTTTGTAGAAAATGCAACACCATGAAGGAATCATCAGAATCAAATGAAATTCGCAGCAAATGTCAATTATAGGATATTATGCAAATTAATAAAGTTCCAGAGCCATCGCGCGTGCGCGGCGCGCGCAGCGCCCTCTGAATTGATGCTGAAAGCGTATAAATAAAGTGCTGTAGCGGGACGTAGAAAAAAGTCTATGATTATTTGTTAGTGGCAAACGTTTAGTGAGACCTGAGTATGCCTCCACGACGGAAGAATAAGAAATTCAAGCAACTTACGGAGTTTGAACGAGGGAGGATAATCGGCCTTCGAGAAGGAGGATTTTCCTATCGCGCAATAGCAGCTCGTATGCAGCGGAACAGTTCCACAGTGATGCGAGTTTGGAAGCAGTGGACCGACGAGCACCGAACAACTCGAAAAAACAGGCACTGGACGACAGAAGGTGACGTCAGAGCGCGATGATCGACACCTGCTCCGCATGGCGGTGAATGATCGCACAGCTTCCTCCAGGCAGCTGGCAGCACGTTGGTCTACTGCTACAGGTGTACAATTGTCGGCTTCGTCAATTCGTCGTCGTCTGCTGCGCCGTGGATTGCGTGCAAGGGTGCCTTTATACAGGATTCCCCTCACGGCGAATCATCGACGGCTGCGTCGGCAGTGGGCTCTTGAGTACAGAGACAGGCGAGCTGATTGGTACCAAGTTGTCTTTTCAGATGAATCACGCTTCAATTTGTGGACCCATGATGGCCGTGTTCGTGTTAGACGTTATGCCGGTCAACGCTGCCTTCCTGAGTGTATTATTGAACGACATAGTGGTCGAACACCCGGAGTTATGGTCTGGGGTGCGATTTCGTATCATGGACGATCCAATTTGATATGAATTGAGGGTAATCTCAATAGCAACAGGTACGTCCGTGAAGTGCTACAGCCCGAAGTCGTTCCTTTCCTTCAAGGCATCCCTGGAGCTATCTTTCAGCAGGATAATGCACGCCCACATGTTGCGCGGACTGTTCGAGACTTCTGTTCAGCACAACGCATGCAACTTCTTCCTTGGCCTGCTTATTCACCGGATATGTCGCCTATTGAGCACGTGTGGGATATGGTTGGTCGGCGTCTCGCTCGTGATCCGCGTCCTGCAGTTTCCAAAGACGAACTTTGGTTGCGCATACAAGCGATATGGAATTCTCTTCCTCAAGCAGATATTCAACATCTGTTTGACTCCATGCCACGTCGTATAGCAGCACTTATTGCAGCGCATGGTGGCTGCACCAAATACTGATTTCGGACGCTTAATTTGTTTCTTTTGTTTTGAAAATTTCATCATTTATTTGTATCAGTACAAGTCGTTTCTGCATTAAATTTCATTTGATTCTGATGATTCTTTCATGGTGTTGCATTTTCTACAAACAGCAGTATAGTTTAATTGCATGGTTTTATGGGTTTAGGTTAACACAGTGGCTATTATCCTTAATGTAGATAATCCTTTGAAGTAGCACTGTTGCATTATGGAGAATTTCACTTCACATTCTTTATTCAAATCGAATTTTTTTCCATAAGATGCGACTGCTTAAACCGAGGGGTCAAGGTCACTAGTTCATTCCCGGCATTGTTTCCATTGGTTGGTGTGTTCAATACCTGATGCCACAGATGACCCCATCGAGTAGCATGTCTGATGCACGTTAAATCTGTCGGTCTCAATGCCCTCATGTCGGAAAGAGTGGAAGTTAGGAGAATGGGGTTCTAGCTCAGGAATCGTCCTAATCATTTGAAAGATTGATTAATTGATTGTTAAATAGCATCGCATTTCGGAGCAATATGAGTACTATCGGTAACGGATCGTATAATTTTGAGCCTTGGTAAAGTGACGAGGATGACACCTGAACTGGCACCTTCCTCTCCAAACTTCCACATCAACAGGAGGACTCGGGACGATGACAGATTAAACATGCATCAAACTCGCTACATGTCGGGTCTTCACTGGCAACAGGAATCGAGCCCACGACTTGACGCAAACAACGGCAGCCGCGAGTTCGTGACCATGACCAATACGTCATCAGTTTAAGGAGGTTCAAAATTGGGAGGTTCGCTGCTAATAGCCCTTGTGTTACTGGTAAGTGCGGCGGTTATAAACAATAATTAAATAAATCGTCTTAATGTAGAACAAAAAGCTCGGGTGTCTTAATTATCGTTAACTGATTTGAACTAATGTTGCTCTAGAGCTTAACTCGCATGATTTAGAACCTCGAAGAAAGAACGAGGCTACTTGAGTCGCAATATAAATCTTCTTATTTTCCTTTTCCTTGAAGCCGAATAAAAAAAAAGTATAGAGTAATTATTTTTGTACCTCAGAAAAGCCTTTGGAAGAATCAGGAATTGAATTCTCGCCACATGACTTGGGCATCGAAAGCCTTGAAGCTCGTTATCTTAATTGTTGTGAGAAACATTTGTCCTAATTTCTTCATAATTATGAAGTTCAGTACTCATTATTGAGTTCCTAGTCCCCCCCCCTTGAATAAATAAAATAAATTTTTTAATAATTTTTATACACCTATAAAAAATTGTTTTTATTACGACGGAATCTCATTAACATTTAATTTACAGGATAATAAAAGAATTTTAAATTTTTTTTTTCCTTTTATATTTTCGATTTTTTAGGTCTGTTTCTTCTCCAGTTTTTTTTGTCAAATATCTTAACTCTTTTTTCTATCGTGTTCCAGTTCTTTCGTTTGAAGTGATTTCCTACAATTATAAGCAATTCTCTGTGTAGACGTGATGAGTCAAAAATCAAATCAGATGATACATAACTTGATTCATTCGTTACGAATACATCGCAACCATAAAAGATGAATGACAGGATCAAGTATCAATAGAAACATAAAATTGGTATGACGAGTGTTCCGATAAATAGTGCAACAGGTAGGATCAATATTATTTACGATCGAATCTTATCACATTAATATATTATATGTTATAATAAAATCATTTTTAATTTTATGTTACTCAGAGATTAAATTACAGAGAGTACGTATGAAATTTAAGTTGATTGAATGAAAAATAAACAAGTCAATAAAATATAACTGAATTTTTTTTTTTATTTAAGTTAAGAGAATTAGTAATCCGGTTGCTATGACCAAAGAATCATAAGCTTTCCAATGACTTGTTCATAGATAAACAAATAATCATATTGTAATCGAAAACATTCATACAATGGATGTTTTTATTTGTGTTTAGAAATTTGTTTAGTTTTATTAACATCGCACTAGAAGCAACACGAAGGCTGTTGGCGATGGACCTCATAATTTTGAACCTGTGTCAAGTAATGAGGACGATAACTGAGCTGGCACCCCCTCTCCTAACTTCCACACCACGCCATTGGGAGAACTTTGAGACCCGACTGGTTTAAAGTACATCAGCCCTGACTACACGGCGGGTCTTTAGTGGAATCAAGGCTCGAACCTGCGACTTGACGAAAACCGCCGGCCGCGAGTCCTAGCAATATGTTACTGATTAACAGAAAAAAAAACTCTCTGTGTTATTTATTAACTTTATTATTTATTATGTTGAATTTTGAATATCATCTTCAGAGCATTCAAATCGATTGGCAATGTATTGTACTTAAATTATAAATAGTTAAGCACATTACAGATAATTTAATGATACATTTCATTTAACTCACGTGTCTTATTTTTATTGTGTACTTTAGCCGAGGAACTTTGCAAAAAATAATTCCAATTATTTGATTCCCATATGCTGTAGTAGTTATTGATAAATTTTCCCCCTCGATGATATTAATTTCTGATATAAAATGACATTTTCCAAAAATTTTTTAGAGGCGTAACGAAACTGGAAAGCTTGAAGGAGATACTGGTATTTCACTAAAGCCATTTAACTATGAATATACAAACAGTATAAGATAACGGCTTGAAGACTGTTGTCGTGGCTTTATTGGATGTAAAATATAGGCGTTTTTGGATGTAAAACATCACAGAGTCTAGGCTAGCCTGAAAGTTCATGCATTTAGAGACATATTTTAAGAGAAATCAGGGAAGAGGTATGAAACTATGTGTGTGAACACGATTTCAATATCGCAGTCCGTGAAAAGAAACAAATTGTCGAGTAATTCCAATATTATCGTACCATTGCTACGACAAACCTTTTATATGCAGAAACGGGCAAAAACAGAATAAATAGAAACGGGCTAAGAATAAATTAGATATAGAAAAATAGATAGAATAAATAGAAAAATAGATAGAATAAATAGAAAAATAGATAGAATAAATAGAGAAGAATAGATAGAATAAATAGAGAAGAATAGATAGAATAAATGGAGAAGAATAGATAGAATAAATAGAGAAGAATAGATAGAATAAATAGAAAAAAATAGAAACGGGCAGTAACAGAAAAGCGCACCCCCTCCTTTTTAAACTCATCCCCTCCCAAAAGAAACAATTAAATTTCAGATAGACATATACTCATAAGCAATTTTTACATTACAATGTTTCGGCGAAGAGCAAGCGGTGAACCGCTTGACGGCGTTGTAATGGAAAGCATAAAGCATGAGTTTTCATACACATCGTCATTTCTACAGTGGATTTAAGGAGGCATGGCGAGTTATAGTAATCAGGAACAGTTCCATAGCCTAAAAAAGTCTCAATGTCTGCCCGTAGATTCATTACTCGTGTGACATATGTATATAGAAACGCGTATACATATATACTGTCTGACATAGAACATGTAACACCATAAAGATTCGGTCGTATAAATATGCCAATTTTGGGGAATATGCAACTAAACAAGTTGTAGAGATAATCTGCAGAGTTCATTTGTCATGTGTTTATAACATGGGATAAAAGGGAAGAAAACAAGGGATGAGCCAACAGTAGCTACTTTTGTTTGTCTGGAGAATCTAAAATGTCGAGAACTTTTATGATCCAGAAGACTCACATGGAGTAATAGAGATGCCTGGACGATGCCACCGAGGGTAGTTCTGTAATCTAATGATTTTACGTATAGTAGTAGGCTTACGTTTCCAAATAGTAGGCTTACATACAGCTGTTTAGTATCGGTAAAACGTACTTAGATATGTCCACTGTGCGTATAATTTGGACTTGATGGATCGAAGAACGTAATGTGAATCGTCGCGAAAGACAAGGTCCAACTAGAAGTACAACAGAAAGTACAGATCGGTGCATCCGAATGAATGCGTTGGTGATCCCAGAATGAGCTACTCTCGCCATTGTGTAGAATGTGCACAGGGAATTGGATGCTACAATGAACATCCAATTGATTGAAAGTGGCTAGCATTCAAATCGTCCTTTAAGAAGACTGTCATTGATCCCAACTCACTGACGTGAAAGATTACGATGATGTCAAGACTAAGACACTTGGATTATTAAATGGCGCAATGTGGTTTTCAACGACGAGTCTCGGTTCTGCTTTTATAATGAGGGTCACCGGGTGAGAACTTGGAGGTGTAGAATAAAGCTTATCCATGCATAGGGATTCTTACGGACCAATCAGATCATTATTGTTGCACGCCATATCATTCGTCAACGTAGCGTAATGGTTTGAGGTGCCGCTAAACACGATAGTAACCTTTGATACGCAATAGAGGCACATTGACGGAATTGCAATTCGTTGATGAAGTACTGCAGCCGATTGGGCTACCTTACATTCATAGGCTGTGAAATGGTATCTTCCAGTAGAACAACCTGCAAAACATTATTTCTTTTGGGAGTATTCATGGACGAATACCATTTTTCAACAGCTTCAACGCAATTACGAATATCTTTGATTTGACATGCGTATGAAATAGCCAAATTTAGAGAAAAAGAGTCGCATGTACATATAGTGCTGATTAGAATTTTTCTCTTGTTTTGGCTACACAGTTGAATACTTTAGACTTGGAAGCAGCACATCATACCCTTGGTTTTTTATACATCTGAAATTCAAACCTAATGATCCTAAAGTTTTCAAAATTGTGTTTGTTATATCTTCTCTGCGCTTTGAAATTACTGGCACAAATTGTAAAACCTTACACATAAAGAAACTTGCTCTTTGAAAGAAATATTTGTGGTTTCATCTGCTGTAGAAACAACATTTGCTTAAATTTACTTTTCAATCAATTTTTCTTGTATCATTGTATGTGTGTTCAAATTCGTTCTGTATTATTGGCAATAGGCAATATGTACGATACTTTACTAGCAGATGATTTTAAATATTCTATCAGCATTTCATCTCCTGCATCAGTTCGGTATTTAAGCAGTTGACGGAAATAAATTCCCATTTTGATGTAGTTATGCTCCTTGTTTAATCTATTAAATTAATCTGTCCATATTCTAATGTCCATATTATATTTGTCCATTGACCTATTGAAGAAACTGCATTTTTGCAACAGAAAATTACTGTTTTTGTGATAGGACTATTTTTTTTACCTGAGGAACGCGCTGGTAGTATCAATAATATCTATTACAGCTTGTTTATACCCTTGTGCAATGATTCTTAAATTGTCAGCAGTTAACAAAGAATGACCGTGATATTTTCTCCTTGAAGTTCACGAAATTTATGATGAATGACAACGAACTTTAGGAAAAGTCCGATTAACTACGAGTAATAAATGAAGCGACCGCTGTTTCCTCTTACTCATTGTCAAATCGAAAAATTAAGAAAAGATTCAAGAAAATTTAAATTATAAACTTAATAATTTGAGCAAAATATAATAGACTGCATCTGATGATTTCCAGACTACTATAAGTGTACAAAAGCCGAGATTACCACCCGTGGATGATTCAACTCCGTAAAAAAAGTGATACGCTGAGATGGACACTTTCCAAAGACCTGTTTTTGACGCTCATATATCAAGTTCCAGAAAAGAGGAATGCCGCCTACAAATCTTTCCCGGGAAACTGTTGAGGAAGAACATATTTTATAGGTATAAAATAAAAGATATTCCCCTCTCTTCGTCTACATAGAGGTACTTTTTCAGAAACAGCAAGGATTTTTCTGTTTTTTCATCAGGAATTGGGTTAGATGGAAACATTTTTTCTCTGCTTTATGAAAAAATGTAAGCACGAGAAGAGAAAAAAAAGTTTGGAACATCTGTAACTGTATGTAAAGAAATTTTCTTGGTGTACTTCAAATTTCGAGAAAAATTCGAAAAAAGAGGGGGTGCATATGTCCCTTTGCACCTCTCCCTAGGGGGAATCACTGTTTATAAATCTTGAAGTTCATTAAAAATTTTTGTATTAATAATGTTTCTCATTTAGTCATTTTGCATCATATTATAGTTCCTGGTAAAAGCCATGAATTCTATATTGATGTTTTACTTTTGCATTAGTATTTTAACACACACACATATGTCTTTTGAAATCCAAGAGTTTTGCTTAAATATCAAATTCAGTAAAATTCATTTTACTTTCCTTCGAGAGAGTGTAATTGGAACTGCGTACTTCCAGCTGCATACTTTTGAAAGGGACAGGATATGTTATATAATCTTGATGAATAACCTAACGTTATCTAAATGTCCTTTTAACAATATTTCTTAAAAATCTAATATTATTTGAAGAACCATGATAACAGCATTTTTCCACCTAAAACCTTGAGCACCAATCTTGGAATGTTGTTTACTGTCACGTTATTGGCTAATACCGTAGAATGTGGTAGTCAATGTGTTACTTCATAAGGAACGAAAGGAAAATGCTGCCCAACTTTCAAAGGGAACACACTATGTCCTTCTTGGATGAACTCATTATAAATATAGTTTTATGTTAACCTAGATAAATAATATTTTAATTTCTATGATTTTTCATTATTTACTATAGACGAATATCTTAAATTAATACGATAGATCATATGAAACTGTGTGTATGCGTGAATGATGGACATTATATATAAAATGAAGCATTGGTTCCCATAACCTTACATGGATTGTATACAGGTTGGATATGGCTACGTTTTGACTGAGCTGAACGCATAACTGAGAAGGTAAAATGCATACTCGATCACAATAGGTTTTTGCCGGGGTATATATATATATATATATATATATATATATGCGAAATACCACTGACTGACTCATCACGAGATCTCAAAGACTATATAACCGACTGACTTGAAATTTAGCATAGTTACTCATTTTTCGATGTAGACGCTCACTAAGAACGGATTTTACGGAAATCTTATCCAAAATGTAATTTTAATCCTTTAATCTACTCTTATCCGCCGGTTATGTAATTTTGGCGATTTTATCGCCAACAATGGTAGGACCGACGCCAAACGGAATATATTTTTTTATATGTATACTGTGTAGTGTCACCAATTAAGTTTACTAGGCGAGATTTACGCATGCGAAATGGAAAAATACCAAATAATTTAATATTGAATATGGTGGATTGGCAAGATTTTGGCGAAGGGGCTCTTTATGTAAAATTTCGTACATGTCGAAAATGAAGCGTACATATTTAGCGATAGAAATAAATGAGTTTGGAATCCTACGGTTGGTGAAAGTGTAGTTTAGCTCCAAAACTTGGCGGGATTTTGAGAAATTCTAAAACGGCGACTTCTTACACGCAAGACAATCTTCGTTCACAGGAGGACCTCGCTACATGCATGAACGAACTGAAGAGGCTATGGCTTACGTAAGATGTTTTGTACGTCTCGACTTGCACGACTTTTTTTAGGATTGCAGTCACTTGCAATCCTAAATGGTCAGAAATCAAAATGTCTTGAGGCAAGGACAAAAATCTTATGATCGACACGATACCATTGCTAGGGTATTTCATTTGGAAGCTAAGCACATGATGTATATTCAGACAAAAAGTTGCATCTTTGGCAATACTAGGTGTAACATGTATTATACGGTGGAAGGAATTTTATCCATATTATATATATACGGGGTGACTTTTTAACTAAAATATTTTATTATTCTCATATATTTGAAAGTCGAGGATAATCATTTTTACAGACAATCAATTTCTTAAAATTTTAAATTAATATTATCATTAACGTTTTAAAAATTGAAAATTTCTTGATATTTTACGTATAGGCTCCAAAATATTATATTATCGTCTGTCCAGCGAAACGGGCAGGTATCAGCTAGTATATATATATATATATATATGCCAGAGATTGGTCTCGATTTAAAGACAATTTGTACACAATCGTAAAGGAGGAAATACCTTTTTTTTTCAGTACACTTAAGCATTGTTGCTATGGTATTATAATAAACTATAATAAAATTATGTATTGGCTCGCAGTTCTTGATAATTCATACCTCGAACTAGTTCTCATCTCTGTCATTGGCGACCTCAAGACTACATGATTAAATAATTCAAAGTATAGAATTTGATTAATTAAGTGGAAATATGCGTGTAATATTATATTACTTTGACTGATCATTACTTAGCTTACTTAAGCAAAGACAAAAGAAATTATTTCCTTTAACGAAAGTTTCTGCTATTTCGGTTGAAAAAAATGCAGATCGTGGATAAAAACCATTAAATGCATATTTTGAACAGCTGCATTACCGAATCAAATAAGCTCATTTGCAGTCGTTACATTTTCTAAGTGCATGACTGTTCAAAGACAAAAACGCATAATAAAGGAAAAATCTGTTGTAAATAACCCTTTAGTTCTTTTTTCATCTTTTATTATTTGTATCACGAAACTTCCATATTTTGATACGTTTAAAGTGTATTCTTGTATGAACGATTCTTCTAAGTTGTGAATAAATGAACGGAGATATCAAAAGGGTTCTCTGTTTCAAGGCCGTTGGTTAACAATGGAAGTGCTTAGAGCGGTTATTTCCTGGAAGTTTTTTGTGCGCCAGATTTTACCGACAGAAGTTCAGTTAGTGAAATAAAAAAAAGCAGAATTTAGCACCTGAATAAACATTTTCGGATAAGTAGAAATATAAAAAACATTTGCAGAATTAACGCATGGTCTAGCAGAAACGCAGGTTGCTTTTGTAGCAAATGAAGGACGCTGCATCTCATCAGATCTTTGCGGTCAAAATCTAGAATCGCAACAAAAGATTTGTATTTTTTTTTTCAAAGGCTGTCTACAGTAAGCATTTTGTAAGGTTTATGATGAAATATCGTCTAACCGATCGAATTGTGATGATACACAAAAGAACAAGCGAAATGGCAACCGTGGCTAATCTGTGTGGTACATTCTGGAAGATCTTTTTATGTTATTCACTCGTTAAAAATGCCACATCACTGATTTTGCACAATATATGCAGTCATTTTAAATTAGTAATGTATGCAAAACCATTTCTTCCACATTTTGAAATAAAATATGATTGTGAATACGACAAACACACGAACGAAATTGTGTAAATGTACTACAATGAAAAGCACGATCGGAAGAAAAATTATATTTCAAAGCATGTATAAAATGTTTATAAAGCTACAACGAGAGCTACTACAAAGTTTTAGAAAAAAAAAACGTGTTATGAATATTCAGTTTTTATTCATGATCTCTAAGAGATTTACTGCAGATTTGACGCACCCCCCCGCACACACTTCGTAACCTCAGATCTGATCCATCAATCAAAACTCACTAAGTTAAGGATGTCTAACATGGGGCCCGCAATGATCATTTGTGGGGCCCGCTCAGCTAACATAACGGAACGAGAAGTTATAAATTTCACATTATCCTATTTGAGTCCCAAACCTTAACGATCTCTTTCAACGACGCTAATTTCCGGAAAAAAAGATTTTTTCTTCCAAGAATAATTTATTGTTTCGTAGAGAAACTATTTGTGGGGTTAAAACTTATCAGCTTGCGTTTCCTAAGGGAGTTAATTTGATAATTTTAGAATTGAGTCATGATTCTATTTATGGGGATAATTTTTGAATGCCGAGGACTAAACAGAATTATAAATGAAAGCGTTATGTAGGGAGAATTTTAAGAAAATTTGAATATTCACTCTATGTTCAATTAGTGAAAAAGGATATCTATTATTAATTTTTTTACATTTCTTCATTTGCAGCACGTCTTTATCAAAACCAAATTGTGGTACAAATAACCGAACATCGAAATTTTCAAGAAAATTGGGAAGTGATTTTTTTTTTTTGCTGTGAAATAAGTAATCGAATAAAAAATCGGCTTGGTATGTCATAATGCTATTAATGTACCGATTTGCTCATCATTAGTTGTCATTATGACAACATAAATCAATATATTACAATTAGGAGGGATAAATGAGACAAAAAAAATGAAAGAGCATAAGCTGGGACTATAAAACAACAGTTCATATTTTTTAAAGTAGCACGAGAAAGTGAATTGGTGGTATATACATGCTACATCTAGTTAGAGTTGATAGCTAAAGACTCAAAACTTTTAAATTATGTGAATTTATAACGGAATGTCTAATTAAAGCTACAGAAATTGTTTGTCCTAGAAATGTGAAGGATTTTCAAGCCATCTCTTTTTTTTTTTGAGGCACGAATTACTGATTTGACTGACATTATAAGATATGAGATAAAAGCAAACTCATCCATTTTCGAAGTTATTTCCGTTGCCTGTGACGCGAGTGCAGAAATTGGAGGTGTTGCGCAATTAAATAAGTTTTTACATGCTTTTAAGACGGATTTCAACATATCTGAATAATTTTTAGAACTAGTGCCGATGCATGACACTTGCACAGATCAAAACATACTTAATTATGGTTTTAACCTTCTGCACTAATACAATCTACCTCTGTGAAAATTAACTTCTGTAGTTAAAAAAGGAGCTCTTCCGATGACCGGATAAAACAATGGATTCGTTGCGTTGTTGCAAATAAAAAGTGAAATTTATGGTAGATTCATTATTCACATTGCATTATACATCAAGGAATATGTGCGAAGATGATAAGCATTGAACACATTAACGCCTATCAAAAATCAGTAATATCATAAAATCTCAAGGTTTAAATCAGCTGTAATTCTCTGTATTCGTTTGTGAATCTAACACTTATATATATATATATGTGTGTGTGTGTGTATTTGTATATATTCCAATCTGTCATAATATACCGGGGTATATTGGCTATACTGCTATTAGGGTCTTAAACAATTCTGGGTTTTTAAAGAAGAAATATGCCAGTACCTAATCAGTAACAATCAATATACAAGTCTGTTTGATACAAGAGGGTTACAAGATTTATCCTTCTCGGTTGGTATAACTAAACACTTATATGATTTAAATTATGACTGCAAGGAAAAGATCAGATCGCAACAATCATGTGCGATCAAGTAAAAGTATTCAAATATTAGCTAGTTCTATGGGGGAAACGATTAAAATAAGAAAACAGTTTACGCACTTCTAAACATGCAAAAGGAACAAAATAACCTTAGGTGAAACTGCTTCGTTTGAAAAATACGCAAAAAAAAAAATTATTAAGTCCTATAAAGAAATGAATTTTAAATAAGATTTGCTAATTTAAAATACTAGAAAAAAACTTTTCGTGGTTGTCTTCAGTTTATCCGATAGATATAGAATCAGTACTTAATGAGATGCAAATTGGATAAAATATGACTAAAAATTAGAGGCAAGATTCAGTGAGGATGGCGTATCACAATTTTACAAATATTTACCTACTGGATTTGAAAATACTCGAGAATTCCCTTATGAGATAATATCTACGTTTGGAAATACTTATCTGTGTGAGCAGTTATTTTCCCTTATGAAAGAAAGAAAATAAGTTTCATATCACAGATCTAGAATTTCTGACAATTACCTTGGGGCAGTTTTGAGAATAATCATTGCAAAAAAGTAATCACTGAAAGTAAATTTCTTTCGAAGTAAAAAAGAAGATATCGGTAAAGAGATGCCAAGTGTCAGAAGATAAACATTAAAATTGTTTTTCTTGTTCTTGTTCTTCTTTTTTTTTCAACATACTTTTCAAAGCAAACATTTTTCCCTCTAAAAATTATTTTTATAGCTCTCTTTCTTGCGGCCCACATAAACTTAAACCTTGTTAATTTGTCGCATGCCAGCCTTTGAGTTTGAACACCCTTGTACTAAGTAATCAGTCAATAAATAGTTAGACAGGGAAATCTTTTATCGCTTTGGGACCGTGAGTACATATACCAGCACGTGATTCTCACTTCACAGCTCACCATATCGTCCATATCGTATACGTGATGAGCCTTTCCGAGTCTTGAGGCCCAGAAATATGATCGATGGATTTCTAGGAGCACATAAGCTAATCTCCGAATCCGATAGAATTTTAAATGTAGCTTTGGATTAAACTTGCCCAAAATTGCGTATTTTATGATATTAATTGAGAAAATTTATATAACAATTTAAAAAAAAAAACTGAAAAAAAGAAACCGTTTTGTTAAAGAAGTTTAATCAGAGAAACTTTTAAGTTAAGGGTAGTAGCACGCTATTTGTAGCTAAATAGGAAAGAAGAACGTGTTCTAATTTATGATCCCAGCTAATGAGGTAGCAGCATATCATATCAGTGGTTTGGAGGAAGAACTGAAATTAGAAATTAAGAAGGATATTTCGTGGCTTTTTAATATTGGGATCAGGATTATAATTTGGAGTACCTTGTAATGATCTATTGATGGTATGGTTTCAAATCGTTTTATTTAAGTTTTTGCATTATTACATTTTTGTATTATATATATATAGTATATTATCATAATTTTTATATTTTATCATTATAGTATTTATCATTTATATTTTCATGATTTCATCATTTATTCATTATACATTATTTTACCTATTTAATGTATTTCATTTCATTTATGTATCAGTCTTTATTTAAATTCCTACTATTAGTTCCCACTCTCCCTATATATATATATATATATATATTTATATATATATACACTGCTGGCCACACAAAATGCAACACCCTGAAGGAAGCATGCAAACCATGTGAAATTTACATCATGTGTTTGCGACAATGAGCTATGCAAATCATTAGCATTGCAGCGCAGACGTTCATCATGGGCGACCGTAGCGCCACTCGCAAGCCCTATATAAAGGGAAAACAGATTGGCGATTTGAAGTACGGCAATTGTTTTTCCGTGCGTTTTTTTGCGTAAACTGTTTATCTATGCCTCGTGGAAGATATGGAGCGTATTTTGACCAAGTTTCTGATTTCGACCGAGGAAGAATAGCAGCCTATAGGGATTGCAGATTATCCTTCAGAGAAATCGGTCAACGTGTTGGACGGAACCAAGCAATTGTGATTCAGATCTGTCATTCCTGGATGTAGGAGGGAACGATGGACCGACGGGGCCGACCGCACCCACCTCGTTGCACCACTGCCCGTGATGACAGGCAGATTGTGCGCATGACAATGATGGATCGCGCAGCCACATCACGAACCATAGCACAACAGATTCAGTCTACTACGCATTATTTGGTGTCCGCTCGTACCATTCGACGCCGTTTGCAGCAGAGTGGAATGTCCGCAAGTCGTACATTTCTTCTTTTACTCTTGACTCGAAACCACAGGCGTTTGCACCGCCAATGATGCAATGAACGGCGGACATGGACAACGGAATGGAACGACATTGTGTTTACTGACGAATCCCGCTTCTGCCTGCAACATCAAGATGGTCGGACTCGAGTTTGGAGACACCGTGGTGAGAGGCTGCTGAACTGTTGCGTTATGCATCGCCACACTGGTCCTACACCCGGTATCATGGTTTGGGGTGGTATTGGATTTCACTCCCACATCCATTTAGTATGCATTACCGGTACACTGAACAGCCAGCGCTACATCTCTAAAGTGTTGGAGTCCGTGATCCTCCCATATCTTCAGCGCTTGCCATCAGCCATAT
The DNA here is from genome assembly GCA_019974015.1 of Nephila pilipes. Classification (NCBI taxonomy): domain Eukaryota; kingdom Metazoa; phylum Arthropoda; class Arachnida; order Araneae; family Nephilidae; genus Nephila; species Nephila pilipes. The sequence goes on from BMAW01053000.1 coordinate 254,543, forward strand.
TCCAACAGGATAATGCGCAACCACACATGGCACGCAATGTTCAAGAGTTCTTCTTTACCCATAAGATTGAATTGCTTCCTATGCCTGCTTGTTCTCCCGATCTATCGCCAATCAAAAATGTGCGGTCCTTGCTTGCACAACGACTGGTCTGGGATACACCCCCCGCTGCTACACCAGATCAACTTTGGCAATATGTGGAAGCCGCATGGACTGCTATACCCTAAGGATACATCCAAAGCCTCTTTGATTCTATGCCGAGGCGTGTGGCAGCGGTTATAGTCAACAATGGCGGCTACACTAACTACTGATTTTGTCATCATCCACACTTCACAAGAGGCTGTAATTTTAATCGTTTGATCTTTATACAACATGTTGTCTGCCAAATAAATTTCGCTGTGATATCTCTGGTCCTTCTGGGTGTTGCATTCTGTGTGGCCAGCAGTGTATATATATATGTTTCTTGTTCAAATTTTCAATCGTTAATAAAATACTTTTCATTCTTCCACTCAAGTTCAAATACATTTTTTTAAAACTTGTAGTGAATGACACTTGAAGTTAAGGCTCCCGTCTACCCGCCATTTTGATTTCGTGGACGTAATGTTAATCCTATGGAATTTTGACTTTAATTTTCACATCTTTACTATTTGATCTATTTGAATGCAATAAAGTGCATTTGAAAGAGCAAAAAATAATCAATGCTTCTGTGGAATTACTTTTTTCCTGAGATTTTTAAAAGTATTTTTATTCTTATTTTTATTATTCGTTTTTGAGTTTTCTGGTCTTTAAAGAATATTTTCAAATATTTTTAAAAATCGGAGGAAAAAAGTAATTCCACAGAAGCATTCATTATTTTTTGCTCTTTCAGATGCACTTTATTGCATTCAAATAGGTCAAACAGTAAAGATGTGAGAGTTCAAGTCGAAATTCCATAGGATTAACATTCAGCTGACAAAATCAAAATGGCGGGTAGACGGGAGTCTTAATACAGTTTTTTCAAATATTAATTCATTAATAAAATTTAATTGGTGAGAATGCAGTTCAGCCCAACCACTTCGCGCGATTTCAAAAATTGCGCCAAGTGGTTGAACGTTAAGTTTTGGCTGAACGTTAAGTCCGCGAAGAGGACCAGGGTAGCCACATTCGGCAAAATACCGCCAAATAATTCCTGTCACCAAGGGACTAAACTGCACTCCAACCATTTAATTTACCGCATGAATTAAAAAAAAAAACAAGCCAATGCTTCTAGTAAGTCATTTGACTTGCAATGGCAAAGTTGGTAGTTCGTCGGCGTAGAATCTTCATGCCCTCGGATCGAATCTCGTGGAAGCATAAAACTTTTTTATTTGATTTTCAAATAATTAATTTTAGTTTTATATGGGAGAAAAAAAAATTCTCTTATATAAGATATTTAGCAGGATATAAATTTGGGAATAAGTACCATCAGGGACGAAGCGTGTAGATCGTTAGAAAAAAATTTCTTTTGCCCCTTAATATTGTGATTCTGTCATATGTATATACATATTTATATTAATTGTAATTATTTAATAAAAAGTAACTAAAATAAAATTTTTCTTTGTTAACCTAAGTAGGAATTGACTTTAATTTTTTTATACTACTTGTTTTATTCATTTAACTTATTTATCATGCTTTATTTTAGTTGATTATTATATTTTTATTTATTATATATATATTTATTTATTTATTATATTTTATTATGCTTACATTATTATATTTATTGTAATTATATTTTTTTTATAATTATATATTTTTTATTTACTTGTATTTCAGCACATTCAATTGCAGTTATGATTTTATATGAATTGTTAAATGAAATTAGGCTTAACGAGGAAAACCGTTCAGTCTCGAGTGCGCGTAGACCTGGGAGGGGTGGGTGCTTCCATCCCCATTTCACTAATCCTGAACGGGTTAAACTATGTTCATTATGTTTAAGAACAATAAAAATAAATATTTGTATTTTGGAAGGGGAGCCGTAACTAATTCGCTTAAAAAACAAAGATTATAATTGAAAATTCTACTTATCTCAAAAACAACAAAACTGGATCTGAGTCATGAAAAATGCTTATTTACTGGGTTCGAGCCAAATATCATCTATCGAAGATCGTTTAATTTTCTTGCACCAATATTGTATACTACAATCTCGCTAACCTGCTCTCAGCTCTTTAACAGTTTATCTTATTTCCTATCCACTACGCTGTTATATATAAGGCAATACTGATGTACAAGTCATGGTTTATTCACCAGCCGAGGTTCTCAAATACAATAAAGTCATAAAGTAGTCTTAAGGGTTAGTTGAAGAGGGAAATCCATTACAAACTGTTAAAAAATTTTTTAATGTGGTGCAAAGGCTCTAAATCGATAACTTCAATGAAAAAATATTACAGTGATGTCTTTAAAATATAAAGACAATCTTATCTAAATTGTTGTGTTCAGTGATATTACAATAAATACTAAAAGTTTCTTATAACACCAAATTTTTAAGTAAATAAAACTTCTGATCATTATTTTTGGATAATTAATGAATTATACGTTGAAATGTACGAAAACTGATTTCATATTAAGGCATACAAGTTTACATGTGATTTAAAAAATCATCCATGTTTCATTGGTTAGTGTTAATATTCTCGCAATTAAATAAATTTATACTAATTATTACAACAATGATTGAGGCAAATATAAATTCATACAAAATAAATATTTTCAAACATTTGATATCTTGACCATAAAACCCACACAAAAACAATTTAAAAAGTTCTATCTAAAATTTTGCAAAGAACAGATTTAGCCACCCAAGCTGCCCTTTTTTTATAATTATTGTTAAATTACTCAATTAAATATAAGGATTAAAGTAAACGATGAAATATCGAGAAATGGACAGTAGCAAACTTTTCCGGTATTAAAATTAAAGGACACGGTGAATTATTAAATTGAATATATTTAAGCTAAATGTAATTAAAATTGAAGCAAGCGATAAAGAATTGAAAAGTGACCTGGTAAGCCTAAAGTGATCCACTTAAAACAGTAGCCCCTTGAGTGGCTAAAATAAGAGCTACCTAAAATTCTGAATAAAGTTATTCATTTTCAGTCAGATCTTGATTCTAGTTTACATATGATTTAAGGTAACACATAACATAGATCGATAAATAAATAAAATACTTAATTTTCATATTTGTTTCACTTCAATCCATTAAAAAAAAAGTAGGGAAAATTTATTACAACACATTTTTGAAAATTGAGTTCATTAGTCATGAAAGCAGGTATCAGATATATATTACATATAATTTATTTCAATCTAATAAGAAATTCAGCAGAAATTTATTCTATCGTATTTTTGAAAATCAAGTTTGCTACTGTGAAAGCAGACATAAAAAAATATACACAAAAACAAGATAAATTTTTGAAAAAAGGTCAGGTACGACATTTTTAGTTTAACTAAAACAATAACCCCTTGAGTAACTAAAAATCATTTAAGTTTAAAGAGAATTTAGGCACACAGAAAGCTATAAACCTGAAAACTTTGCATGAACTTGAAAAAAAATCCGAAATTTTATTTTGTTTTTTCAACTCTTAGCTAAAGTATAAATGAAGATTTAAATGTTTTTTGGTAATTATCAAATTCAAATTGTGAATTCTGAAGTGTAAGCTCATTCGAACACATTCGCTTAGAGGCCATAATAACCGAATTGTCAAGGCATCGAGTTGTGGCTAAAGACGTTTTAATCGAGTTGGGTGTTACAGACTTAAAAAAAAAAGCCTGTCGTGTGGAAAACAAATGAACATTAAATTTGTTGCCGAACTAAGTCTTTACGTTGATATGGCTGTGGAAATTGGAATTTTAGCTGAAGTGTCGACCTCGTCATATGACAAAATTACGATGCATTTTTGCAACGGTTAATGGATCTTTACATCGGGCAGTAATGGATGGTAGAAAGCATTCATTACGACATCAAACAGATGCATTTGCGAAGATGCAAGTAATTGCATCTCAGGATATAAAGTGAACGAAATGAAGTTACAAGCGGCTAAAATAAGCTTTAAACAGTAGTTTAATATTCACTTATCTTAAACTACTGATTATATTAAAAACCCAAGGATTATAATTTAGAACTTTCATTATATTCTTAGTTTTTTTTTTTTAATGTGCAATACTCCACTGAGAGTAATTTAAAAATTTTCTCAAAAATTTAAATTCTTTTTTATTCTCTATGACAAAAATATTCGTTAGTATGTTATAAAAACAGTAAAATTTCTCTCAAAGAGCAAAATCTTTGCAGAAAGTTCATTAGCAGAAAGCTTCAAAACTTCACACATCTTTAATAATTAGAAAAAATTATTAAATAAATTATATAGTAATAATTTTCTTCCCTTCTAATACCAATACATGCAAATTATCAAAATTTTGAGAATTTAACACTTCAGAAATGTTGGCTTAATGCAATTATATTTAATTACATATTAAAATGAACTGTTTCGGATATTTATTCTTCATAATAATATATAGAGGATGGAATGTGTAATTAAGACAGTTAATATTGTTGCTTTTCTTCATTTTAAAATTACGAAATTATTACATCAACCAACAAATTCATAACTTATAAATAATTGAAGAATCTTATATTTATAAAAATAAAAGGCATATACAACACAATCATAATTATTTTATAATATCGTTTACAACTATTTATACATATTAATTAAAAGGATATAATATCATTAAAAAAAGAAATAATAATTCGTTTCATATTTATAGAGGTAGTCATTATATTTCATTGAACCTGAGTCTCATTCTCGGACATTTTCCTGATAATCTGTTTCTAGAAGTATCTTGTCCTTAATATTTCATAATTTGAAGATCTTGTATAAGAATAAGAATCGTAGTCAAAAAACTGCTTCAATCAATCTTCTGAAAATATCGATATACTGTCACTAGTTCTAAAATCGATTTATGAATCTTCAATATATATTATTTTTAAGCTCACAGCTTCCTTTGTATTGCGCCTAATTCTTTCTTATGATAATGACATTTTTTCTCACGCTTTCGTTATTGAAAAGAATATTAATTGCATAAGTGTTTCGAAGTACAATTTTCTATTGTTATGTTGTCACTTCAGTAATGTATCGGAAGTAGCATTTTTTTAAAAAAAAATTCTGATGTGTTTATGCATCTCACCCTTATTTTTTACAAATAAAAACGCATCGATCAAGCATATTTTAAAGGCTCAAAATTTCTTGAAGTCCATGTTTTTTTTTTTTTTTTTAAATAATGTCATATAATATTCTACATACAGCTATTTTTTAAGAATTATTACAAAAAATTTTTTTATTAAGAAACAACGTATCTTGTCACAAATCTCGACTGAAAACTGATACTTCTATGGCTATAACATATTTATTTGTTCTCAAATTTCAAAATTCTTGTTGTGCCTTTCTGAAAAAAATTGCGACCTACATGGAGATTATGTTAAAGCAGATGTTTATTGTACCCGACCATACACCTTAAGACTTCCAAATCTTCCCGGAGATGAAAGAGAATCTTTAGGGACATCACTTTAATTCTGATGGCAAGATAAAAACTGCAATTAAAGCTTGATATCGACAACTATCACCCGAATTCCTCTGCAATGATTTTGCTGTTCTAGTTGCTCAAATAGTGAATTAAAAGGGAAGGGAACTATGTCAAAAAGTGAATAATGCATTCTATAGAGGAAAAATTGTAGAGAATAGAGGAAATGTTAGGTAGAAAATAAAATAAAAAAGGGCCAAGGAGGCGTAACGTTTCAATCAAGCCTCTTAATAAAGAACCTTATGCATCCTTATATGCATAAGGCGTTGTGAAATTTAATCTAATGCATCGTTGAAAGTACCAAGACATCAGTAACGGAATCGAAAATCAAGAAATAAAACAAAAGTGTAATAGATACAAAGACTTGCATAGCTGCCAAATACGTTTCAAAAGCAAAATTGTGATTTTATAACATTTAATTTTATTATTAATACTGAATATTTTTAAACATGTTTGTTTTTATATAATTTTTATTTCTTTTACAGCTATCTGCATAAAAGTTTATCTTTTCTTGGAAATATACTTAAAATTTTAGTTAAATTAAAACTGATTTGTCGTAGGATCCAAAAATGATTACTTTTATATCTTGTTTCGCTCTCCAAATAGAATCATCTCCTAAGCAATATTAAAAGTCTATTAAGTATTATTCTATTTAAAAAATTATGCTTAGGAAAAAGATAAAAAAGATGAAATTTTACATCCATGAAATAGGCAAACACTTAAATACATATATACAAGGAGCTCTATTTTTATCTTTGAAAATAAATGCTTTAAAGTTTCATTTTAAGTCATTACATATTTTGTCTTTATTAAAAAAGCTGTTAGATAAAAAGAGAAGTAAATTAAATGGCTTTAAATTTTTAAAATTCAAGATAATCGAATACCAAGAGGGAAAAAAGTTGACAAGAAGGAGATAAGATAAACGTAAATTTACACAGCTGTAAAATATTAATCGAAACAGAAAATGCTTTAAATATCATTGTTATATACACATTAAATAAATTAATGCAAAGAAAACAAGTAAAGTTATATGGATAAATTTAATAAAATTCATTTTTTCTCTTTGGGATTTATTCATTATCAGATATATATATATATATATATATATATATATATATATATATATATATATATATATATATATATATAATATTTTTACTGAATTCTCAGGCTTGTAAATTCATATAAATTTATTGATTTTACAGTAAATAAATGCTTCAAAGGTCTGAATGTAAAGAGGATGGGAGATTAAACTATTTTTTTTTACAAATTTGAGTATGTCTAGAGAGTAAGGAAGATTAAGTGATATATTATTTTTTAAAAATCATTTAATACCACTCGTTGAAGGATGATTCACCATATGTTCAAATTACTCAACTCAATCTAATTTTATTTTAAAATTTGCAATCAAAAGAAATTTTTAAGATTTATTATTTTGCTATTCATTAAATAGTCTTCAAAATCGGTGAGTTTTAAAATTTTAAGGAATAAATATTTTAAGAAAGCATTTATTAAAATTAAACAGATCTCAACTTATCAAATATTATTTATAAGTAATTTATTAAAATTTTTTTTTACTTAAATGTTGAAAAAAAAAAGTAAATTTCTAATGTTTGATGTGGAATTTGAACTCGTTTAGAAGGGAATTTAAAACGAGCAAAATTATACGATACAACATCAATAAAGTATTCATAAAATCTTCTCTTTCAAGGATTATAAGAATAAAAATGAGATGTCAGTCTTTGAAATGTATAAAAAGACAGTTTGCAAAAAGAAATAATTTCAAACCGAATAAAACGGAACGATAAACAGTTTCACAAATAAATAAATAAAAAAAGATGTTCCTTATCCAATAAATAAATAATAAGTAATTCTAAAAAAATCATAAAATAATAAAATACAAAAAAAAAATATTTTCCAATTTTATCTTTATAACATGGATTATTGCTTCGTATACAATTTAAATATTTTACAAAAAATAATTTTAAGCGTTTGGTTGAAACAAAAGAAAGCTTTAAATCCTGAGAAAGAAATTTCGGAAAAATGTTTAACAATTAAATCAATCCCATGCAATCCTAGCATTGAACTAAAGGTCAATAAGTCCTATTCATTAAAGGGGGAAAAAGTGAAAACTGTTTGTAAATTCAATGTGTTTGCTGTACTCGTACGTCATATATACTGTGTACTATATATATTTTTTATTTATTCTAATTTAATTCATTTGACGAAATCGAAGGATTTTTTACCCTGACTCTTTGGAATTCTTAACAAATTATAACAAAAGCTTTGGCACGAAATGGGAAGTAAAGTTTGAAAATAGTTTACATGGTCATTTAAACAAAGCAAGGTTTGTTTCACCACCTGCTGATGAAAGTACGCAATATGCTCTGTCACTTGCCTTCAACTCATAGTATACCGCATGTAAAAGAATCTATTTGTATGTTGCATAATCAGATTGTTTACAGCCAACCATCCTTTTTTTAATATTTTAAATTCAATAGTAGAATTTCAGACAATCACTAAATCGATCTGAATTTTCTATAGATTCTTTTATTCTGGTAAAAAAAGGAGGTATATATCATTCACACGACACAACAACACGAAATATTTAAATGATAATAAAATAAAATTATTGCAACATTTGTGGCATTGGATAGAAAATTCTCTCATCAATAAGTGCTTGGCATAATGTATGAATTTTTGAAGTGTAGAAAAGTTCACGTGTACAATAAATTTAATTCAATAAATCCACAAAATGCAGCTTTTATTTGATTGCCATTGGTTGTTATACTTCTGAAAATTTCTAAATAAGGCTTATTGAATTATTTGTGTGTTTGTACATGTTTTGAAACAATTATATTTAGATACCTTACAATAATCATTAGCCTCTTATCTCGCATGATAAAACAGAATGCTCACCAATACGCCTACTGATAACTATTGACGTAAGAAATGTAAACTAAAAATATTAAATGTCTTCATTCTTAACATTTACTTATATATATATAGAAGGATTTAGAAATTAATTGATAAAGTAAATAAGGCGACTTTCATAGTTGTTTATTCATTTTAGCTTAGAGAGAGAGCGAGAGAGAACATAATATCCATTTGGTTGGAGTCACAGTTCTGCCTTTTAGTTTCGCAGCATAAGAGATCAGAAGAGAAGAGAATTTTCTGTACCTTCGTTTTTATAGAAGGGGTTTCTCCCTTTCATGTGATAGATCACATGGTATGAGATGTAGGGATTTCGAAGGACTTAAATAGTTCTAAAACCCTTGTAGGGATTATCCCTACAGGTCTTCAATCGTGAGAACCGCAAGTTCAGATTTTTATGAACGTGTGATCTCTTAACTTAATAGATAATTTGAAATTGTATCAGAAAAAATAAGAATGAACTATTTGCTTTTGAATTAAAGAATGGAGAAAAAATTATGAAATAAAATTATTTTCCAGTGAAACTAGCGCAAATTAAAGTTGAATCATAATATATATATATATATATATATATATATATATATATATATCATAACAAATAATTTACTTTTCATAACAAATATTTAAACGTCACAACCCTTTTAAAATCAAAACAATTGTAACTCCTATTACAAGAATTGAACACATTTTCTTTAGTTACTAACCTACTGATCCAATATTATCTGCCGAATAAACAATGAGTAAGGAAATCTCCTTTTATTCTAGAAAGTAAGCGAGAAAGAGAGAGAGGAGAGAGATAGAACTAAGTCTAACAGTTCTCTTTCTGTACTGACACTTATTTCATGAACTACGCTAATCAGCATGCTGCTCTGTCTTGGCTGGACAATATATTATAACCAACTAAAGGATATTAACATAATTTAATAAATATCATGATTGAAAATATATGTAAGCGATTGCCTTTATTCAAGACAACAGCATCGAATAACATCCTCGACTGTTATCGGACTGTAATTTCTCTGTTATTATATCTTTTTTTTTAAACAAAAATACCAAAACTGTTGAAGGTTTCCTCTTCGATTCACACCTGCAATTACTGTCGGCTGTGTACATATTATTTGCTTCCTTTCCATTTAGTTCTTAAAACGTTTTCGAAATTGCTTCCACAATATCTAAACGAAAATGAACTTGAATCTGTGAACAAACAGCAACACATCAAACTTATCACTAAACTTTGCAACATTGTTATTTCTTGTGCCAATTTCGTCATTATGTAAATAGATTTTTCTAAAATCGAACAATAATTGTGACTTCATGCTTCTATCCTGTTGTCCAAGTTTTGATTATGATGGGATAGATAAATTTACAGCGCATTTGATTGCAACAGGAAACTAATCTCGCCAAATGCTCATTTACATGTCTTAATGCTAAAGTTGATTCGAATTTCGATACATTTCTTTAAAGGATTGTATTGTTCTGCTACACTGGACATCGCAATTTTGAATCCAATTAAATAAGAAGGACGACATTTGATTTGGAAAATTACTCTTAATTTCTTTGGTGCACCAATGGGATCTCAAGTCTCATTTAAATTTAACGTACATCAGTCCCTTTTACGATCGAATGGTAATACGCTGGACATTAATATTTTAAATCACCGAGTTGTGTGTTAAAGCGAGACTTTTGCGAATAGAAAAACAAAGACAAGTATTCATCTAATAAACGAAATCACCTCGTCAGATAAATGTTTGAAGTTAGAAAAACACGTAAAAGGCTTTATTAATCTACATGTAAGCGTAGATTTGTGAGAGATAAAGGATTGCTTTGGGTATCTTTTAATACGAATTGAGATTGGAACTATTGGTATTGGTAAAATAATATTCAATTACACGATTGAGGTAAGTGATAACATTGTTATAAATTATTAATTAAAAGAATTCTCTCGAATTCTAATAAGAAGATTATAAATGAATCGGTTTGACTTGAAATATTAGAAAACACACAAAAATAATGGACAGGATTTATATGAGAATCAATGAAGACCGTCGCTATATAGTGTAAGAGCTCCCTGTTCGAATTTTAAGTAGGGTCACGTAAGTTGAATCTGTATCATTTGACGAACATATAGTTCACTGATAGGGGTTCAGAAAGTACCTTTGCTAGGGATTGGAAAAATGAGGCATTAGAAATGGTATGCCTCACCGTAGTATCGCATCCAGGGATCATTTTCCTTTATTCTGAGAAATCAATGAGTATGGTGCTATTCGCATTCCAAAAAAATCATCGCCATAACTTTTCCGACCAATGAAATTATCCGCGACTTTTTGGAGTAGATTCACCGGAAGCAACCCATTATTTTGAATTTTGCTTAATTTTTGAAATACAATGATAAATCCAGGTCTCACCGGTGAAGACTACACAACGCACAAAAACGATGACCGCTTATCGTGGTTTCAATTAAATGCTTTATCGACAGCAAAAAGGTTTCAAATCGAAACTAACCTATGAATCAGTGTTAAATTTATTTTGGCTCCGTTTAACATATTGCAGCATGCAATGATGACACCATCTTGCCTTAAAAACGTTCTCTTTTATCCAACACAGACACTTTTTAGCCACCCTCGTTTATCATTTACACTATCTAACACACTACATGCTGCAGTCTAATATCATTATAGTGAACCACTGCGAACCCAAAAAGAGGTTCACTACAGGATGTTTCGAAATTCATGGGCAAAAATTAAGGAGTTATAGAACACATCTGAATAAGCAATTTTCACCACACAATGCATTTGTGGAGAGCAAGCAGTGAACCGCTGGACGACGTGTAAAAGAAAGCACAAACCGCGAGTTTTCTTACACATCGTCATTTCCATCGAGGATTTCAGGAGGCATGGAAAATATCATGCTTCCTGAGGATTCTTGGTAAAAGGGTACGTGGAAATGAACACAGACCATCTTGAATTACGCAAACTGAAAAAGATTGGGAACGCCGGTCTAGTGGTTCGATCACATGAACTATGTAGCCAACAGGTCTTGAGTTCTTATCCAAATTTCTCCAAATATTGTCATGCGAAGTAATTAGGCTGTGATAAGATATTTTGAACTAGTCCTCAAATCAATGAATTTGACCATGAAATGACCTAAATGAATAACATCAATGAAATGACATGAAGTGGAAATTAGAAGATAGAGATACCATCCAAGGTGTTTATTCTTGTTATCGAGCAATTGTTCAAAATTATTAAGTTCGCCTCCAATAGTTCTTTGTGCTGTTTATAGTGCTACATATACTAAGTAACCAACTAACTCTTTTTTCTGAATTCATTATATAGAGCAGCTCCTTCAGAAGGCCCGCGCCTAACATAATAACTTTTAACTATCATCAATTGACTGAATGAACATTGGCTGTTAAGCGACTTCCAGAATTTAAGGCAACCTCAATAGTGGAATGGTCATTGTCTCAAGTTCAAGAGTTTAAATATTCGTTGCCATTGTTTCCATCGAGTCCTGATTTCGTCAAAGATCCGTCATATGGTGGGGTTGTATTATGGAAAATCTATCACGGCTCTGAATACCAGTATGGCGTGGAGTGGAAGTAAGGTGAGTAGAGTACCAGATCATCCGCGTCATTTGATGGTGATTTAAAGTCGAGAGGTCCATTGGAAATAGCTCTCATGTTGCTTCTAAGTGGGACATTAATAAACTATCAATCAGCCTCAAATTTCAGCACTAGGTTACGAGAAAACTTGATGGTCTAGTTTTATTTAACATGCAGAATTCCTCATTATTACATTTGATAGTTATTAGTCAACCGAAAAATAATTAGATTTAGGAATTTGCATTGAATAATTGCTTAGAAAATCTTGAAAATCATTTTAATTTACAAAAATATGTAAAGAAAATAATTTATTAATCATACATGAAAATTATAATGTTACCAAATTATGAAATATAAAACTTCATTTTTTTTATAATGAAGTGAATATAATTTGCATCAATTTTATTTGAAAAATTAAGTTGACAAAATCTATATTTTCCAGCAGAATGTATGTTTACTAATGTCAAATCAAGTAATTTCAAAATTATTGCTACAACGGAAGTTAAATGTAATATTTACTCTACCTACACAGCTATACCATTAATCCTTTCAAACGCCCTTGTTCAGAATGTGTTTGCATTCCCATTCATTATTTGCTAATAACAGTCACGCATTTATTTTGAAAAAGCAATATTTATGCTTATGAATATCATGAAAAATATGGACTAACATTTGTTGACTGTTAGCATTCGGAAATGTGTTTCTTTAAATACAAAATGTATTTATTTAGCCTCATTACCCATTAAATTATCATAAAAATACCACTTCAGATAAGAATTTGTTTATTCTCTAACCCTGTGTGTTCTATTTTAGTTTTCTTCTCGTGGTTAATTGCTTTCTAAGGACTCACAAAAATTAATGCACAAACAGGCATCAATAAAAATTGCTTTATAATGGGTATTTTAAGTTTTGGGTAGAAAAGCAGTGCTCTTAAATTTATAGAGATAATTTTAAGTCTTTTTTGATCATCTAGAATTACTCAAATATGTCAAATATTATTCATTGAACAATTTATATTAATATTGATTTTTATGGTACAATTTATACTTTTTCTAAATGCAAGAGATTAACTAACTGATTATAATCATTTTAAAAGTAAGCCCGCCTCTATCTTCTTTACAAAGGTCCCCGAACCCAAAACACATCTACTCCCCTGTCTAGTCTATTTTCTAATCTTAAATTAGTAGAAGATCCATTTGAAAAAATTGAAAAAAAAATCCATCTAATAAAAACCGCATCAAAAGTTTTAAATTATTTAATATTTTTTTAAATTGGTACCTTTTATAGTCTTCTATTAATTCGTTTGATCTATCAATTATTCCATTCAATCAATCCATTCAGAAATTTTTTATTCATAATTTAATTAGTGAAGCTATTTTCATACAAAGAGTAGTTTTAAAATTATGTAGGAAAAGCTGAAATTTAAAGCAAATGTAAATGCAAAAAAAAAAAAACTCTAATAAAATATTTTTTTACTTTAGCATCTGAATAAACAAGATTTTATTGATTAGTATCACAGGATTTTCTGTTTTTATAAATTTATCAAGAATGAATTCATTGATATATATTTATCAGAGAGTAATAACATGGACATAGGTTAAATATTTAATGGTTAAGCTCTCAGGTTTGTAATACTAGATATAAAGGATTATACGTTTATTTTTTAAGATATTAAGAGTTACATTTTTTTAGGAAGGCTATGACGCAAAAAAAAACAAATGAGATGAGTTAATCATTTTACGCGTTTACGTCAATAACCTAACAGTAAAGGTTTTATTGTTCGTGAATCGTTTACATATATATTAAACAGTAAAGCTGGACGAGGATATCCATGTTTTTTTGAAAAACAATACTAAACTCTATAACATCAACTCAAAAAAATAAAACAGGTTTTACACACTTGGTTGAAAGTTAGAAACGAGAACAATTGAAAGTAAAAAATATGATTGATAAAAGCCAGATAATACATGCGAGTTTTAAATTAATGATCAATTTTAGAAAACTATATTTGTGTTCATGCAAAGAGCTCCAGTAAAAATCATTTTTTTATTCTTTAAAATGTCTCTCAAATTACAGAGAGGATTGTAATCAGTATTTCATTCTGCATTTCCATAAGAAGAAATAAAAAAGACATTTTATTGTAGAAACTGAAAGTGGAAGATGAAAAATATCGAAAAAATAAATCTCAAAAGGTATAATATATAAATTACATTACATTATTGGAAAGATGATGCTGTCGAACATGAATTTTTCTATGCTGGAATTCTAAAAAATAAATTCTTATAAAAAAAATAACAAAAAAACAAAAAGTCTATTGCTTAAAGCAGGCTTTTCCAAATCTACCGACCATT